>VZRV01001405.1:332581-413455 GCA_013398115.1 Falcunculus frontatus
CCCGGCACCGCAGCGCCGCAGCCCGGGGGCACCGGCGGCTCCTCGGCCGGGCGGGGAGGAGCGGGGGCGGCGGGGGTCGGAGCTCCCGGGCGGCAGCCGCGCCCCCGCAGGCGCTCTTTCGCTGGCAAACTTCGGGTCCGCGCTCGGCCCTCCCGCCGCGCCCGGGACGGGCTGTAGGGACAGCGTCGCCCCCAGCCCGGGAAGGGTTTTCCTGCCACTCCCGCCTTGAGCTGGCGCCGAGGGAGAACACGGCCGCAGGGGATCGAGACCCAAACCAGGGCGAATGAACACAGAAGTAGCGGCTCTGAAGAAAAAGACAGTTCCCACCCCTTGGTTTGTTGGGGGTGTTTTGTTAGTTAGAGAACTTGGAGAAAGGAGACCTCTCTCCCTTTAGTACATACAAAATATTTTAAACCAAAATTTGGGTTTAATTCCCACTGCACACTTCTCAAAAACGTTTTTTCCATATACTATTTTTCTCATTACTGTTTGCTCTTTTGGGTTAGACAGTAAAACGTGACAGTTTCCCTGAGAAAGAAAGAAGAACGATGTGGCGTGTGGGAACTCTAAACTGTTCACAAGTGGTCACAGAAGATTTACACAATCGGAAACATCTTTTAAAATCTGCCTAGGTACAGCATCCTGTCGAGAGTAGAGACAGGAAGACATCTGCTCAAAAGAGAAGGTCTCAGGAATGTTTCTGGTTCCTCAATTTCACACTGCCACTCCTGTTCAGTTTTCCAAACAGTGGTCTTAGGGGATGCACTCAGCACACTGCCTGGCCCCAGTCACATTGAAACTGGTGATGGCAGCCAAGGAGGAAATCAAGTTAAGGACATAAGTTCATTTATTGCAGTTCCAATGTCATAAATTACATTAAAATGTAGATTTTCAATATAATTTTATTTCTTTCTCCTGAGCTTGTCTTTGCTATATAATCCATACACTGAGCGGAGAAGAAGCTGAGCACATGCGGTTCTTATTTTAAAATCATAGTATTTGTGCTGGTGTCTCAAGTGCAAGATTATTAATGATCAAAATTGTTCTGTGATTAAAATAGAGCAGACAACTAACCACTAAAAAGAGATAACATTTTATTAATACCCACCAAACAATACAGAGAAAAAAAAAAATCTGCATAGCACACCAATGTTTGAACAAACACAGTAGAAGGACACAAAAAGAAAACACTACGGACAGAGGTAAGAAACCAAATACACACAAAGAGGGATTGCACAGTTCGGCGTTCAGTATCGCCACACATTGTGTGTGTGAGGTGACAGAACAGAAGAGTAAAGGGTCATGCCACATATTTTATCACAATTTATATAAACTTTAATTCTCATATAGTTAACATTTTTCTTATTCTCTTTTTTTTAAATAACTATCAAATTAACAGATAAATTCTCTCTGTGAGTTCGAAGAGAAATACTTCTTCAAAACAGGGTACTGCTTTGCTTTTACTCCAAGATATTTATTGCCAACAATATATTCACTTTTATGTAATAATCAGATATAATTCTTCCCAGGTAACTAGAAAACTATTTACAACTGAATTCAACTACAAGCCATCTGATTAACTAACAATTTGTATTAAAATGTTTTTCTCCAGTATTAAGATTGTCATTATTACAAGGATGATTAAACTTGACCGTAGAAAGTTACAGTAGTAAATCTTGCTTTGTTTCAAGTTACGTTTTCTTTTAAAGAGAGGTACTGAAATTATCTATTTAGATCTGCTGAGTTCCAAAGGCAATCACAGCAGTATGTCACATTGAAATATACATATCTAGAAGGGAAATATCAAATAAAAGTCATTAAATGACTTTATTTGAGCTTTCTTAATAAATTTTAAGATATATTTGTATAAATATATATGTAGACCTAGTATTTGTTGAATTATGCAAAGAAAAAACAGCATGCAATAAAAAGAAAACAATACAGAGTGTGTCAAGTATGCTGAAATCAAGTATCATGGATAACTGAAGGCTGTAATTTCTTTCTTCATCGCCTATGAAGAAAAAAAGACAAATTAGACGTCAGTGTGAATAGAAACTTAAGAACCCTGTTTACTTCTTCATCAAAAGAAGCAAGAATCTGTACATACAATTGTTATTAACGATCTAGCCAATACATGTGCTACCACCATCACTGTTGTTCTATACTCACTGGCTCCAACACATCCTTATGCACCCAAAATAAAGAGTAGGCTAGAAAGACTGCAGGGATCTGTATCAAGGGACTATGGATCTCTATCAATGGTGCTTTCAACAATTAGAGAGGAGACGGTTCCCGAAGAGCCGCAACGAAAAGCTGAACTGTTCTTTTCTGCACTCTGAATAAATACTTGTTAAAGTCTCTGTCTTCATACAGTAGAACTTATTCCTGACTCGTGCAGTCTCTCTGAATAGGAGATATTCTTTGGTTAAAGCTCAAATAAGTAGAAAACAAAGAAAGAAATGAAGTTCTGTCACAAAAGCTCACAAGCCCCAAGATAACAAACAAATCCCTTCTCATGCTAAAACATGTCATTATGATAGATCAGAGAAAGGTGCATTCTTCAGGACTGGCATCCCTGAATCCAAATAATCCTCACTGTTGCAAAATCAGAGCAAGAGCATCTGATCTGACTCTATCAGACGTGGAAGAAGAGATCAAGATGACCAGGACCCAAGAGAAGAGGCTTCCTGGGTTTAAGTAAGACCAAGATGCATAAAGAATTTTATCTATTCTTAAGCATGACCACCTGAAAGACAAATGGATTCAAGTACCTTGAAGCTGAATATTCAGCCTATCTAAATCAACTCAACACTGGCAATATCAGACTGAGAAAATGGGTTCCTGTGGAATATTTCCGCCAAGTTCCGACAATTTGGAAATCCTCTCTTAGAGGAAGAGATTACAGAATTTGATTTGTTAGCATTACACCTTCGTAGGCAGGAAGCTCCCCATATATGAAATTAAAGATGCTTGAGCCATACTAGTTAAAAAGAAAGTCTGGTGAGACTAGAGACTAAAGTGTCTTATTCTTGTTATGCCTCATACTTAGTTTCTTTTCAAGAATGGAATGACTACTATACAAGTGTTACCATGTGTGACTGCCCGCAAGAGGAGAACGAGGAAGTGACAGACTGAGAAAAGCACCCTCCTTTCACAGCCCCCCCAACACTGAAAAGGTTCTGGAGCTGGAGTAGCAACAGACTGAGGTTAACTGCTTTGAGAGGGCTCTGGGGGGGAGCCATCATCTTCAAGCCTTTTCCTGCTGAAACTGCCAACAACTAAGCCAAATGCAACAATGGTTTTGCAATATGGGTAAATGTCTTCCAGACTGTAATGAACAAATCTTGTAACGCAGGCAACTAAGCAGCAGTGAGTAATACTAAATAACCACCATGTTCACAGGGCACACATACATATGCATAACACACATACCTGTAACAGTGACAAAGTGCTACAAGACAAAAAAAATTACCTTCACTAATTCGTTTTTGTCACCATCTTCCCGATGTTGGTAAATGCACTGGCTAAGTACAGCATATAGTTTTTCCATGCGAAATATACTGACGTTCTCAGTTACCACGGCAATAGAATGCAACACTTGCTGAAGAAAAAAAATGGAAACCAGAGTTCAGAATAGCACAAGATAAGCTGCAAACAGAAAAGACAGGACATGGCACAGGTGTATGGCCAACTTCCCGTGTGGAACTTTTTAATTGCTGCCACATAAGTGCACACTCTTGTATGTGATCCTCAAGTTCTAGGCCTATTACCAAGCAAATAAATGAAAAAACGCAAAACTCTAAACAAAAAAAACAGCCCAAACAAAACCAAGCAGCTACAGTTTGGAGGTTCACCCAGCTTATTGTCTGCAAGTGAGTTCCAAAAAGGCTCTCTGACAAGCAGCAAGTTCTAGTGGCACCCATGTTACGGAATCGAGTTTTCTAAAAGATGCATTTCATGACTGTAGCTCTGTCCTCACAGCTGAAACATCTGTAAGGGCTCTACTATACCACTTCTCCAGTGGACAGTACCTTCAGAGCACAGGCTGTTGGCACCCTGACTCTAGAGAAACCTACGTGGATCCTCTAAACGGGCAGACATGAACAACAGCTTCCTCGCAAGGGGAAGTGGAGGGGCAGGCACCGATTGATCTCTGCTCATTGGTGACCACTGACAGGACCTAAGATAACAGCATGAAGCTGTGCCAGGGGGAACATAGATTGGATATAGGGAAGCAGTTCTTCACTCAGAGGGTGGTCAGGCAGTAGAACAGGCTCCCCAGGAAAGTGGCCACAGCATCAAGCTTGACAGAGCTCAAGAAACACTTAGACAATGCTCTCAAGCACATGGCAGGATTGTTGGGGGTGCCCAGTGCACAGCCAGGAGCTGGACTCTATCTTTGTAGGTCCGTTTGAACTCAGGATATTCATCATTCTATGAACACAACCCCAAGACATTTGCTTGCTTAGGAAGCCTGTCTTAAAAAGTTAATTTCTCTCTTCTCACTCCATTTCTTATCATGGCAGGTAAAAGCAGCCCCCTCTGGTTTGACCCACCTCAAGGACCTCAACCTGGCAATTTCCTGAATTCTCCTCACTGCAACAACTCCTGAAAAAGGCCAGGTCCTTCTACCCTCTCCAGTTAATGCAAAGGAACTTCTTTTACCCCCTGCACCTAGGCACTTTTTTGACCCTTTCTCCAACTGTATCTTAGGATAGCAACTTCTCTCCTACAGGGGACTGGAAAAACCATGTTAACACTATACCTACATGAATGCAATACTCTGTCTGGGATTTTGAAAGCATTTGAGAAGAACAGGTATTAGTATTTTATCCAAGATAAAGGATAAAATACTAAGGATAAAATACTAAAGGATAAATACAGGGGCCTTTAAGTCAACCTGTTAAAGTTAAAAATAATCTCTGCCAAAAAAAAAAAAAAAAAAAAAAAAAAAAAAAAATCAAGGTACTCTTCCAGTTCCTAATAAATGAAAACTTGCAAACAGCAAACCAAAACAACCCCCCCACTCCATCATAAAGACTGCCAAGACACTAATAACCAACAGTTTGTCAGTGGGCTATTTTAAAATCTAACAAGCCCTTTTATATAAAAAATTGGGAGAGAATCCAGTCTCCTAAAATCTAGTTCACCAAAAGCAAGAACAGCAACCTACACCAGCTGTGGAAACAACAGTCATAGTCCATTACAGGTTGACTTATTTCACAAGCTATATATCGCTCCCCTAAATTGTCTGAATTGTAAATTAAGTCAGTTGTTAACCAATGCCAACTCTGTATGTAGCAAGAAAATGTCCCACTTTGGTATTAACAAAATTAAAATTTAAACTTACTTTGAGCTCACAGTAATCCACAAACACTCTCTGTGTGCCAATTTTCATGGCCTTCCCAACACATCCCAGCTGTTTCTCTTCCACCTGAGAAGATCTTGCACGAGTCACACGGTGTACCCACAAATCTGGAATGACACAAATTTCTTAAGTCAGGACTTCTTTCTCTGGAATACAGTATGAGTGAAGTATCCTGTACTTGGAAAAGAGAACTTCTCTGCAACAACAGAGACAACTGTTACCATTTTTCACTGATAAATGCTTGACACTTTTACCGCCTTTCTGGCAAAAATCACTACTCCATAAAAACTACGAACTTGGACACAAAAAAACAACACTAGACAAAAAAACAGGGTAAAACCAGGAAAAAAAAAAAATCACATTGCCATTACTGCACTGCACTGTAAAACTCCTCAGTAATTTAGGTTAGAGAACACATCTTACACTGCTAACACTAGGACGTAACTTTTCTATTCCATGCATGACCCTGTGTGCACACTGCTTGAAGTACAGCTTTTAAACTATTGCTTCTTATTGCTGGAAAGATCCTCATGCAATAAAAGAAAGCCGATGATTATTTTTCAGTTAGGTACCATTTGGAAAACAAACTGCAGAATTAGAAACCCAGCAGCTGCAGAAATACGTGAGTTTGGCTGGCATAAATTGAGGGGCAGCACCATTATGCAAGAAACACTGTGCACTGATTTGAGAGAGACAACAGAGAACAGGAATCAAGAAAGCTAAAACCTGGTAAGTAGAATAACCCTCCTTAGGAAGAAAAAGGGGGTAAAGGACCTGTTTGATCTTTCACTTACCATTTGAACCTCTGTCTTCAGAAGTTCCAGCTTTTTGACAATCTGGCATCTCACTCTGCTCTCTTAGGTCTGAATGTTCTCTCTTTTTTCCAGGAGATTTACTCACAAGGAGAACTCTCTCTCTTTCATTTTCTGTCCCATTTTTCTGTTGTCCTTGAAGTACATTTTCATGTTCTTCAGTAGGAGTATCCTGAGAGGCTGCAAATTCAGTGCAATCTGTGTTAGACTCTTCATTACTCTCTACTTCATTTTCATCTTCAGGAATTTTATTTTCTTTATTGAACTGAACATTCCTCTTCTTTGCTGCGATACTTGAAGACTCTCTATTCTTTCTGCGTTTTCTTTTTGACTTATCTACAAAGAGATACAAGCAAAAGTCATCCAAAACATTAGCAAAACAAGAAGCATCCTCTTCTTACTTTACTGACAAGAAAAATGACCAAACGAGCTCAAGGACCACTGCCCATCTCCCTACATGTGTGTCTAGAGAAAAAGTTGCAATTTAATGGGGTCAGTTTGCTACTAGATTTTACAAAATTCAGCAACAGAATTTAATCCCCAAAACTATCAGCTTCAAGAGGTTATGAACACAAAATTCTTACTTAGATAGGAAGTACTACTGCAAAGCAAGATTATTAGGTGACTTAGTAAGTGATCTAATACACGTGAACAACAGATGCACACTTGGAGATGAGCCCTCTAAATCTGTAAACTTCACTAGCTGTACACATGTTGGAAAGAGCTGAAGAGATACTTTTAAGGGAATATTTGCTGGAGAAAAAAATAATCCATAGAGATTTACACCTCAAGCTTTCTGATTCAGTTAACCTTGTTCAAAACAAACTTGGCATTTTGCCTTCCAGAAAACCCCAACATTCTTTGTATACGTGGATACCACACATAGCCTATGGGTCAAGTCAGTGGCAGAACTTCCAGACATGCCAGCAAGACCAGGACATGTCACACCATGTCAGGTGTTTTAACTGAAAGAGACCCAAGGCCCCCTTTTTTCATGTCTTTTTCGTGGTAAAACTGAAGAAATAATGATCTGTCCTTTACATGTCTATGATTATTGCTCCCCTTTTTTTTAACCCTTTCCCCTTCAATTGGAAATGACAGTAAGAGGTGGCATAGAGTTTAATGTTTGAGGGCAGGGAAGGGAAAAATAGTGTTGCATACAACTAAAAACTAGGTAGGCATTCAGAAACTGCCATGTGCAACTTTTATGACTTTAAGAGGTAGCAATGTAGGAGCCATTAAATATCAGTTGGGCCACCAAGGGCAGTGTCTTACAATGTCAACCAGCCATTGTACTTGAACTTTACAACCATATTGAATGAATGACCTCTGGATTGATCCCATGTTTTGCAGCATATTAAAAAATTTAATGTTAGGTCACAAGAACAGAGACTTTAGCACCTTCTCCAAGAAAGTCCGTAAAACACAACTTGCCTTTAGAGCAGGGGGTACTGGCATCCACAGGCCCTGCTGGCATCTTCAGTTTTTCATTACACTTTGGGTCTGTTTTCTTACATCCAGGAACAGAGTCCTCCTTTGGCATTACACAGAAGTAAGAGGAAGTGCACTCTGAACCTTGCAGTAAAGAAGAGAGAGCAAAGAATTGTGTCTTGCATGGCTGGTTACAAATACTGAGACAAGTCTTTAAATCCTCAATGTCAAAAAACATACCTCTTTGCTTACGAGATTCTTTGATTTCTTGGCAGCGTTGTTCAAAATCTTCATCCATTTCCTCCCTCACTATAGAATAGGCAGTATCTCTCAAAGCACAGGCTCTGTGCCTAAGGAGACGATCTGAAATTTTACAGTCAGAATTGAGTACTTTCTACCAGCCAATGAACTTCCTTATTTTGTTTACTTAGAATGTTTTTGCTCTCGTCATAGGTAGGTTCTGAAAGGTTATCTCAGTTGGTATTTTCAGCATGCCAAAAGAAATGTTAATAATTAAAGCAAAAGCAGTAGTTGCCAGTCAACATGTCTACCACAATTTCATGCCCAAATAGTTTATTTGATGCTGCAACACTCACAACCTGGCCAGAAATGCTCCCTGGGGATCTTTTAAATGATCTAATCCCACATGTACTGTACACAGATAACATTTATCAACTTATGCATTTACATTTTTTACAAATTAGGGACAAAACCGCATCCTCACCTCCAGGATCTTTAACTGGGTTGTACTCTAAAGCATTGCTACAGATTAGATCAATGTCTTTTAGAAAGTCTCTTGCAGTTGGGTACTGGTGCATGTCAATCTTGGAGAGTACTGTGGAGAGGTCCATGGGTTGTTTAATAACAGCATTGTAATCAGGTACCTACAAAGGAAATATAGGTGCTCAGAGATTTAACACAGCAGCTACCAAAAGTAATTATTTTCATAAAGTCAAATAAAGGACTTCTTAAAAAGCCCAATATGACACATCCAAAGCTGCAGAAATTACCCAATTAGTTTCTTGAAAACAGAAGGGCTATTTCAGCTGGCTTTGAAGAGACAGACTAGAAGAGGGGTAAACAAAGAAGCAGGGAGGTCAGAAGAATGAGTGGGGCAGAGAAGGGAACCAGCACCCAGAGTGGGACTCATTTCACTTCCTTTCATGAAATAACAGCAAAGAAACCTTTCTCAGTAAAGTCACCTGAGATACTCTTTGTTTTTTGCAGGAATTGCACCTCTGAAGTACCTGTCTTAGGCACCTAGAATGAGACAACTGGACCCAGAGGTGCCAATTTCTTTACTCAAATAACAGAAGGAGCCTGATAACTAGTTTAGATGAGGACATCTATGTTTGTTCAGATTACTCGCATCTAGAAACTACAAGGAAAGGAAATAAGTCAATGGACATTTGGGGGAACAGGACATTGTGGAAATGCAAAGCTACCTCAAATCTCCAGCTGACTTGGAAGTATGTGCCCCAGTTCACATTTATTTAATGAATTAAATGAGAAGCATATGGGAGGAAGAAAAAACCACACAGCCTTTATGGTTCATCCTATACCAAGGAAAGCCCCCTGAGAAGAGAATCTGAAAATCTGACAAATTGCTGCTTCTAGTCCTGTTCTTGCAGAAACTACTGACAGACAATTAAAGAGCGTCAGGCTTTATTAAAACAGCCCTAGAAGTACTGTTGATAATTACAGAGAAAAAGAGAGATCTCTCCTTTTTAGTGCTGTAATACACCTACATATGAAAGCCTTTTCATGAGCGAACTGTGTTGGCATTTGATATAATTGGCACTTGGACTAGATGATCCTTGTTGGATGACCCTTCTAATGGAAATAGTCTCAAGTTTTAAAGAGGTTTTAGAAGGAACACAGGGGCTTCAGTGAACACTCAAATAACAGACATCTGAATGCCCCAAAGAGTCAAAAAAAGTAAGAGCAAAACAAAAATTCACTTCCTGTTTCCTCGAAATTCATTATACTATGATCCTAAAGACAAAGATAAACCTTCCTAGAAAGAACACACTAACACCAAGGAACATACACACAGAGAAATTGTGAATACACGCAGCTATAATGGTATTGCAGATCAACACTAATTTACCTCCTCTGTGTCAACAGGCTTTGTGAATGCCCTGAAACGTCTGTCAATGACAAGTCTGTGAGTCACATCCCTTAAGTAAATCCTCAGTTCACGCAAAGTATCCTCTTCCTGCTCCTCCAGCTGTCTTATTTCTTCCTCTGTCAGCTGTCGGGGCTTAGGTGGTGGTGCTACAGGCAGAACTTCCAATGGCCGCCGAGCTTAAATTAATGGGAAAATTTTAGTTAAATCGATGGTACTCAAATACAAGCACATGAAAAATAATTGCTAGAAAATTATACCCAAATGAAACACTGTATTAGCTGTTAACTTACAGCTAACAAAGTTTTATATTTTGAATATCCTCACCTGAGTTGTTTTTCGATGCAGGAGGTTCAGCAGCTTGCTTCATAACTAAGTCCTCAAAAAAACTTCTTCTTTCATCACAGGTAGGCCACTGGATTTTGAAAACTTCTTCGTGATCCTTATTAAACAAAGCTTTTATCTAAAGCATGAGGAGAAAAGATATTTCAGATATAAGGCTACACACATTTTTTACATTCTATTCCAAAAAGGTGAGTACCTTTCTAAACTAAACTGAATAGTCATCTGGGTAAGACAAGCTATGTAAAGTCATCTTCTTGGTTTTCAAAGACTAAATTTTCATAGCCTGGCAAATTAAAACACCTGCTCTGAGGAATAATACCTTCTAGAGTTTAGGCTCCATGAAAAAAACGTGTGATAAACCACTGAGAAAGAGGTGACAGTCACCACCTCCAAGGTTATTTTTTATCTACCTGCCTTTCTGTTCTTTAGCTGGAATCTTTAGGGCAGCTATAGAGAGAATGGGCAAGGTTCAACATACAAGTGTCAGCTTTTCGGTAAGGTGGCTTTGAAAATTTTGTTTTTAATAATTTAAATGAGTCTAAAGTTGCATTTTCCAGGTTGTACTCAGTTTTTCCATCTCTGTTACCGAAGGGTATGGAAGTAATTTCATTCCTTATTTTAGAAAGGATTTATTAACAGCATAAAAACTTCTGCTACCATGACAAAATAATCAGAGCAGCATATTCACATTTTGAACACCTTCCTTTAACACTGATGTTGTTTCTGAAATCCCAATGCAGCTTGAGAGGAGGGGGGGGGGTAAGTGGTACCACCACAAATGTCTAGAAAGCTCAGCATGTAGTCTTACTGAATTTTGTTAAGGAATACAACTAAAAATTGATTTCCAAGTTACTTAAATGGAAGTTGGACCTTATCTTTCCAATTCGTCAAGTTTTCACCTAGATGTAAAACGAAACTGAAATATTAATGAAATTATTCAAATCTGGAATTACATTTCATCAGTAACAGTGTGATCACTGTACTTTTTCAGTAAAAACATCTTTCACTTTTCAGTAAAACAGTCTTTTTCCTATCTACATCTCAAGTACTGTATATTCTTCACTAAGCACACATCTCACCATCTTGCAGTCACCAAAATGATCACCTGAAGCAAATTTGTACATCTGTCTAATAAGCATCAGTGTGTGAGAAGGGTGAAAGAGTTGGGTTGAAGTCAATCCTTTTACTCAGAGAACACTTAAGACAAAAGCTTTCAGCGTTGTTTTGTATAAGCAAGTTTTTTAAGAGACTGGGTTTGGCTGCCTAAATAATAACAGTAGGAATTCTGTTGGCAGAGTATTCCCATGCTTCAAGGAGTTATAAACTAACAAGCAAAAAAAGGAAGACTAAAAACGTATCAATTAATACCTCTTCTGGGAGATCTCCATGTTTCACATCAGTTGTTGCAAGGAGTAGAACTGGAGCAAATGTTGGAATGTTCTGCAGTAGTGTCATAAAAACAGCTTTCACCGTAGGTCCAACAGTCTCCCACCACAAAGGGATTTGTGGGACATAAATGATACTTGGTGCTGTTCTTTGAGCTTCTCGCATCAACTGGTAACATGAAACTCGGGTAAGAAAACTACATTCTGTAGAACAGGATACTAAATAACTATGTATAAGTCAAACTATCTTATGAAATAGGAGTACATGAAGCTAAAACATCAAGACAAACCAATAAATGAACTACTCCTCAACAATACGGTAAAATTTTCACTTTGACTCAAACACAGACGTGGCTACACAGACAGAAAAAAACTTGAATCTCTGCCTGATTTCCAAACTACTTAGGTGTAAGAGAACTCCTTAAGAGCCTCAGCCAATCTGGTGGTGTGCCCGAAAAAACAAGACTAACCCTTCATCAAGATGTACTAGCCTAGAGAAACTGCCACAGAACTGCAACTACACCAATTTCAGTTCAAAGCAGGCATATACCCAACACAGACTGGAGCACAGACTCAACAAAGACCTATGTGAGAAGCCTGCTTACAATTCATAATTTCAAGCACATTTTATGAGAGGTGACCATTCTTTTGTCTGCCTGAAGAGCTAAATCACAACTTCTTACTACCAAAGGATCCATCAGAGCAGATGATATGCTTTGGAAGAGCACAAGCCACTGTTTACAGATGGCACCTCAATCACAGGAGACAACATGCCAGAGGGAAGTGACAAATTTCCCCATATGCCCTCTCAGACTAACAATACTCAGAGAGTTCCTGTCAAAAGGTGGGAAGCGCACGTGGTATATGCAGGCAGTGACTATGCAGGGTAGTTACATGACCACAGATGCAACCATCACATAACAAAAGGAAAATTGTTCCTCCTATGTGACAAACAAACCATGGAATGTGTCTGTCCTGACTCCTACAGTTCTCAAATGCTGCTACTAAAGGTCAAAATATTTTAATACAGTGATGCCAAACAACAACATGTATTCCCTGCCTGAAACTAAAAAAGAAGGAAACCAGCACTAATCTGCTTGTATGCAATTCTCCTAGTGATGGAAAGCAAACCAGTGTAAAAATCGAAGTGTTACATGAATTTTAATTCCTTTACTGCATGTACTGCAGCACTATAAGCGGTATATGTAAAAAAAACAAACCCTTTCCCCCAAACCCTGACTGTCCTACAAATATAATAAAAAACAGGGCTTCAGAAAGTGCATGATGCTGTCAGGCTGATGCAGAGACATCTCCTGAGAGTACAGACCCTTAAGAAGCAATGAAAACTTCCTGGATCCCACAGAGACCAGCAGGATTCTTTGCCACAGAGAGTGCTTTATTAGCAGCATTTCCCATCTTCCCGAGCTGCTAGCAACACCCTCACTGCTTCCTTTCAAATGGAAAACATGACTATGTATAACACCCGTATACAGTATCATTCCATCTAGAAGAAAAGTGGATTTCCAGACAGAAGTAAACATAATAGCATATTCCAACCAGGCCTCCTCCATTAACAATGAATTTTGCTTATTTCACTAGTTTATATACAGTTTATATTCAGATCATGAGTCCTACCAGATTAAAAACATACCTGTGCACATGTTTCTTCTGGGGATGTGGTGCTAACAAACAAAGCAGGCAGGTCTAGTGTATAAACAGGAAACTTCTCCAGGGCATGTATTACTGCAGGTGCCAGATGAAAAGCCTGCCCACACCCTGGATCTTCAACTAATAAGAATCGTGGCCTGAAAGATGTTGGCTGGCAACGAGGATTTCTACAACAGTAAGAAGAAAAGTTTAAAAACAAGTGATTAATAGGCACACAGATGTTGAAGTTTTTTCCTATATGCTTTTTTTTTTTTGGTAAATATGCTCCACATTCCACCAAATAATAAGTTGGTCTGTGATCAGGAAGACTACCAAAGCCTGTTTTCTCAAAAACTGGTATCACGTCTCCACTAAGAAATCCTGCCAGCCCCCAGCATGTCTGCCATTCCTTTAGCTGTGTTAAGTAAGAGCTCTTAAATCCTTCAGGGAAACTGTCCAGCCAAATACACACGCAACTGGTCAGTAACCTGATACGGGGCAGAACAACAACTCTCTCTTTCTTAACCACAAACCAATCTGGGTCTCTTCACCCCATGTACACAACCATTTTCAGTGTTTCTTGACTTCAAGTAACTGAGATCTCTACACCTGTCAAGTATAGCTAAAATTTGGCCATAGTGCCTGGAGATGGTGGTAAGGAAGAAGCAAACCAACATGTCCAGGAAAAAAAAAATTAACATGGGCCCTGAAACAAACATACTCAAGAAGCATATAATTGGATTGGTTAAATTACTTTTATGTTTTCATCTTTGAATTGTCTATTAATTTCCTAATCATCTTGTTTTATGAACATGAAACACACTTGAGAAGCGGTTTGTGGGTTTTTCTACCACAACCCCGTTGTACCTTTACTGGCTCAAGTCAAAGATCCTACTAGAGACCAAGCTCAGCAGGCCACATTTTCTGGACAGCACAGCAACAGAAAGGGAGAAGAACTGACACCCAGAAGTGAAAAGAAGAATCTACTGCTTCAGCTCTTGGTTTACAGAACTTCCACAATAAAACATCAAAAGATTAACAAACTCTGTAGGTTAAAGGTACAAAATGCAGACAGCGTTTAAGTTTTTCACAGTGTTTTAACAAGCCATTTCTCAATTTTATTTCTGGTTTAACAATCTTGGAAGGCAGAAGGGCAAAAGATGGCCACACAAATCCTTAGGGTTTTTTTAAGCTAAAAGGGCAGACAGTGCATTTTTTGGGTCTTGAATCATTCAAGGAATACCATGGATTAAATCAACATGTTCTAATAATCTGTGGACCACTTTGACTTAGGCAAATAGGGCTGGACCAGTCAGTTTGATGGGTCAGGGCAGTGTATTCAGTTAGAACATTAGTACTCAGCCGGATCTTCACACTGACTTCTTGCAAATATTGATCAACCCCCACACACTCATTCCTTCGTCCAGCACCCCTCAAAACAGAACAGGTTATAGACCTGGCCATCTTAAAAAGGTAAACATAAAGGGGACAAACGAGACCTGTTTAAAGTGAGGAATTCTGCCGTTTCACGATCAGGCATCTTATGAGTTGGCTTCTCTTCAAAGATTGATGGTGATTCCTCTTCACTGTCAATCATGTCATTTCCTAAAACAGGATTTAAGGATGAGAGCTTTGTTGACTTTCTTGAATAGTCCAAATCTCACTCTTGCATTAACACACCTGCAAAATCAGTGCAGGAAACCATTCTCCTGTATTTCGTTTGAGGGCACACACTGCATGCTATTTTCTGAAGAGTTCATTCTACCACAGACCTAAGGAGATAGGACAGCTTTGTAGAGACTGCAATGTCCCACGATTTGCATCAGGTTTCTCTGTTTACAAAAACTTGGGGGATTTTTTTCCTTAGAATAAAGTTGATTAGGAACAACTTCTGTAGTTCCTAGACACCTGAAAAACCTAATAAAGCCACTACTTTTTGGAACAGGTTCTCATACCAGATGTGGGAAAATTAAGTGAATGTGATGGCCACTGACTTCCATTTGTCCAGAACTAGTCAGAATATAAAGACCCACACAGCTTCTAAATAAGGCTCCTCAAGATCACGAAAGGAGAAGATATGGGAGGTGGACAACAGAGGGGGTGCAACTATCCAGTTCCCAGCCCCAGTGCTTTCATTGTGTTGGTGAGTCTCTGCCTCTGTTTTATCAATGCAAACAATCCCAGCTCTACTGGGAGCAACACTGGGAGAACACTCTCCAGAGATTAGCACGGTAACTAACTATTCACAGGCCTCCATTAATCAATAGAGCGTATCAATTTTGATTTGTTCTCATCAACTGACAAACTAAACCTGATCAAGGCTGATGCAGTCAGGAGCATGAGCTCACTTATGCTTGGCTTCGGAAGCCAAGCCCTAAAGTACAACTACTAAAACACTGCGTATCACAGCTCCCATCCAGCACTGTGCACGTGCAGATTATAAACCTGAACTGTCATTATGGCTGAGAGGTTTCTGTGTGTTACTGCACATATCAGAAGCTTTTGCTTTGGCTGAATTTTAAACAAGTGGATGTTATTGTTTTACCTTGCTGTTGGTCCTTCTTCAGTGCAAGCTCTGCGTGGGGAAATACTCTCTGCAAGGCTTGTAAAATTCTTTCCAGAGTATTTTCTAACAGTGGTTTTAAAATAGGTGATAGCGCTCGCCCAGGTGAAGCCACAGCCCTCTGTGAAGCTGGAACAGTCTTCTGCATGGCCGTGACAAAATCCTTTGCTGTTATTTTAATTGAAGCAATGTCTAACTGCAGTTTCTCACTCCTTTCATATATCTGAGGATAGCGGCGGCGCAAAGCACAGAGAGCAGCTTCAGCACATAAGGCTTTAATATCAGCACCACAGTATCCTAATAAACAAAACAAGAATCAAATGTTATGTCAGGCTCAGGCAACACCGAAGTCAAGGCCAAGATTTCTAAACTGCAACAATGAAAGACTTTGCATGCAGCCAAAAATTAACAAGGTAAGGGATTTAAAGATTTAAAGTAATTTAAAGAATTACTGCACTGCAGAGAAGTTTTGTTATGTGTCTCACAGCCTGATATCTTGCACTAAGGAAGCAGCCTCCTAGTCAAAACTTTACTCCTGGAAAAGATGGCTTAAACCCATTCAGTGTTCTGAGAAAAAAAGAAAACTGAAAGCAGCATCTATCTTGGTTTGCTCCCAAGACAGGCCAGATGCCTCTCTGCCTCACTCTACAGCAAGGCACAAGAGCTCGAGCTCCGGCTCCCCACAACTCACATTGTGTGCAGTAACCTACACTGTTTTCAAACTCACCAACACATTTCTCAGCCAGCTCTTCGAGGAACTTGTCCAATGGCTTCAGGGTCCAGTCTCGTGTGTGAATTTTGAAAATCTCTTTTCTCGCCTGAAAACAAAACACTCATATTTTAGTTTGCCCTAAATTTTCTCTTAAAACGACCACAATACAAAACCCCCCAAACCCTCACACTAATACAAATACCCTTCTTATCTGCTAAACTCTTAAGTATTTTAAAGGTCAGTTAACATGCTCTGTGCTTTTTCAAGCAGGAAATTTCATAATTCTAATTTGTTATATTAAACTCTTGCTGGGGGCTGCAATGAAATAAAAGCCATTTACATCTTCCATAAAACATGAGTTTTCACAAGTGTGAGATCCTGAAGAAAATACTGTAGTAAAAAAATCCCAAACTTATCTGCTAACAGATTTTTTGCAGAAAACCGTCTCAAATTCAGCAAAATTTCATGGTGACAGTCTCATTAGTTCATAAAATTTTCTCTTCTGCCAGCTCATGCAAGGAAAACAGTCCTAGCACTCCATTCCCAATTGCTAGTGTTACTACCAAGTAGAACAATAATTATGACTCAAATTACTGTCACTCATCCAGAAAATGTCAAATGTTGCCTATCCCCATCTCTGATCTTAGCAGGACTTTCACTGAAGTATTTCATGGTACACAGACTAATTACAGCAGATTTCTGAAATTCTTCCACAGTGGGGAAACGTGTATTAGACCTGTTTCATGGCACCTCCTCTCCTCTTCCTGGGAGCAGACAAAAACTGAAGAAAAACGTTTGTGTTAAATGCACTGTTTAGTGCACTTTTACTAGCCTTCAATCCAGCACTTTCCAAAAAGTGCTAAGAGAAAGAACTATCAATGATAGCCAGAAAGAAAGCACAAAAGCTGCATTCCAGTTTTGCCCACTACCCCCACCCATAATATTTTTTTTCATTGCCTATTGTCATTGAACTAGAAGCTTCCCTAGCCCTGCACCTGTGTAGTGACTTCAAATTTTTGTCCAAGTCCCTATTACTACGTACCAATAAGAACATCAGTTCCTAGCATACTTAATTGGTTCCAGCACCAGCCTGGATCAAAATTTTGTAACCAAAAAAGAATTCTTGTAGGCACAAGATTTCTTTCAATTTCACAGTGCTATAGCAGTACTTCCTAACTAATTCATACAGTCATTTAAAAATATTTCAGTGAGTAGCAGCACTCCATTTTCTTTGCTGCTCACAGAGAAACCAAAACTAATTAGAGAACTAATTACCTATTAGTTAGGTTAAGGCAATCAGCTTAATGATACATATTCAGTGCCAGGTCTGCCCTCCACAGTACAGCACAGTCTTCCCAAAGAGCCCTCTTTTGTCCAAGTAGTACAATACTGAGGAGACTTTCACTTGCTCCACAATCCTGCTGTGTTGCAGAGGTTTGTTACAAAGATGGACTCTGCCACACCAAGCACTGAGGGTGAGTTCTGACCTCTTTGTTTGGCAAGCTGAAGAGGAACTCTCGATCAAAGCGTCCTGGTCTTCGTAAAGCAGGATCTATAGAATCCAGTCTGTTGGTGGCTCCTATTACCACAACCTCTCCTCTGCTGTCTAAGCCATCCATAAGTGCCAGAAGTGTTGATACAACAGAGCTAAGAGAAGAATACAGTTTTCACTCAGCAGTTTAGTTAATTTTCTTCAGTTCCACATAATCACCAATGCTCAAAAAGGACAAGCTCTTATTGATATAATGCTGACTAGAAAAAGACAAATCATTTTAAGACATAGCAAAATAGATAAAGTATCACAGACCTTGTGCTGGTATCAGGTTTAGTGAATTGTTTTTAATTACTATTTAAAGATAATCTGAAAGTAAGTAATACTGAATTACTAGTTTTCAGGATAAATGAATGTGTCACATTAAGTTAAATAGGTTGTGGTCTTTTTTTCACAAAGATCAAGCAGCTTCTATGTTGATACGAAACATGCCCTACCTATGAACTTGGTCTTGTTTACTGGACCGTACAGGAGCAAGACCATCAATCTCATCAAAGAAAATAATTGAAGGTCGCATCTGGTAGGCCTACAGTGAAAACACGGGAATATTGACATCAGGAAAACAGCACTGTTTGGAGGAGAAATGCACAAACAACACTGTGGTTGCGAAGTCACTGGAAGTAGATTTTTCAGACGAGCATCACGGATTTCCACTCATTGATCTAAAGTAGTAAAGTGCTGTGAGTAACAGAAGGCAGTAGCCTAGGCCAACCCACTGAGATGGGTGACAGGAAAAAAAATCACACCACTGGTTTTTACAGCTATTTGGCAACCACCAAGAACAGAGCCAGGACTTAACTGTATTACAGGCTCTGGAAGCAACCTTTGTTACCAAATTAAAAATAACCATGCTTTCAGCCTGCATTTGCTTCCCTCTGATCAAAAGTCAGCACTTCTTGAAAACTTTTTTGTGGCTGTTTAGATTTTTCTTTCGTGAGGCAAGGAGTTGGGGGTGTATGTTGCTTTGCGAGGTTCTCTTGCCTGCTTTACTAATTTTTCCTAATGCATCTCAAGACTTCAAGCCCCTAAAAATGTTACTGAAAAAGGAAACACTGACAATCCCACTTCAATGGAATGAGTTGACAAAACATGAAAGAGGTGTTCTTGACCACAGAAAGTTAGTTACAACTCAGAACGTAATGCACATTTCAACTATACCTGATCAAATAACAAACGAAGCTGTCGTTCAGATTCCCCAACCCATTTACTGAGGCAGTCAGCACCTTTTCTCATAAAAAAGGCTACTCTCCTGTCACCTTGGCTGCATTCATTAGCAAGTGCACGAGCAACCAATGTCTTTCCAGTCCCTGGTGGGCCATAGAATAGACAGCCTCTGCAATTTTTTAAAAAAAGGAAAAAAAAATTCACGTAAGAAAAATATCATCGAGAAGTACCTGTTACCACCTTCATCCCTACAGCATACAACTGTTCTCTCCTAAACAAAGCTCTCTTCATTGTTTGTAATACTTTTAAAGTTACAGAAATCAAAGAATCTGAAGTCCTATTTCAATATACCATGACTGAGTGTTGATGACCAAGAATACATAAATCTAACAATTTTCATAACTTCATTTCATAACACAGAACTCATTCAGCTGTGTAAAAAGTGGACAGATGCAGTTTTTAGCCTAAGCACAACAAGCACTGCAAGGTTCTAATCACAAGTCCAATCAACTGTAAAACTGATACTGGAACTCTTGAAAAAAAAAAGAGTTGGTGGAACAGACAATTGGACTTCCACAAAACAAACTGCAGTTGACCACCACTTACAAACCGATCAAGTCCACTTGCATGTAGAACTCAAAACCACTCCACCTCTCCCTTTTGAAAGGCAAGACACTTTTAAAACATAGTCTCACCACAATGTAAATCTTTGAACCTACATGCATGCTGGATTCTATCAATTTTTTTCCTACTGCTAAAAAAAACCCAAACCGTCAACACTTAAAATTCCGAAGCGTGGAAACATAACAACACCTCAGTTGAATATTGTCCTGAAAATAGCTGAATTAGAATTTACAGTTTTAAATGGCATCCCTCACCTTGGAGGTTGAATTTTGAACCTCTCAAAGACTTCTGGATAAAGCAATGGAAAAACAACCATCTCTTTTAAAGCTGAAATGTGGTCAGAAAGACCACCCACGCCATCAAATCGTACCTAAAGATGAAGACAACAGAACACATTTTAGATGTTAAAGCTGCAACCTTGATAAAGTTCCATCAGAAATTAGACGTCAACACAAAGGAAACATTCATGCCACTTTTCAAACTGCTTGAAACAAAACTGTAAGCCAAAGTAGTTGTAGACAGCACATTACTGAAAGCTTTCCTAATTACTGAAAATGTCTCACTGACACAATGAAGTAAAAACACTTACTGAACAATCGATTTGCACTGGATCAACATCAGCCAGACTCGCTCCAACTTTCACGCGATCCTTGTGAACTCCCTTTAAATCACTTTTCCGAAAGTTGACAGGAAGAGACCTGATTTGAATTAAGTAGAAAAGGAAAGATGCTTTCTAACTTTCATCGTGGATTTTTGATTTTGTAATAATAGCAAGCAAATGTAGAAGACCTAACAAATGAGTAGAAACTTCCTGAATTGTTAAATATTTGTTCCAGTAGTTTTATGTTTAATGTCCATGAGCAAAGAAAGGAAAATGGTCACTCCAGATATTAAATGGAGTTAATTATTTCAACAGCTCTTAGCACTTACAAATATCCGTGCCAGTCAACAGAGCATATATCTGCAGGAATACAAGCTTAGAACAAGTTATTCCTTATGTGCAGACCATGAATTGACAATGATTCACATGAGGAAGAAAACTGCCCCTCCTGACCCCCAAACACACTGATACCTTTCCAATACTTTTAACTTCTACATTCAAAAAGTTACAGCCCAAGAGGATACTGATTTCAGTTGGCATTAAGATTATAAAGGTTGCCTATCATTGCCAGTCCTTCCTCTGGAACCTGTGTGCCAGGAGACTAGTCAGAAAGACATCTGAGACATTGGGCTGAAAACATATTTGTTAGACTGTTACTAAAATAGTTTTTCTAGAGCATTTGTTAAGAAACCAAATCTCCACCATTTCCTCTATTTATAACATTCTCTGTTATGGGGTTTTCTTTCCGAATCAGCTACCATAAAGCACAGGAGCAGCAGAATTTTACATTAAGAAGTTTTATCAAGGTGTTGCTACCCCCCCTTCCCACCTAGAAATCAAATTGCTTATTAAAATCAATTCTAAAAATCCAATTGTAGATTCCAGTTACAGTTGTATCAACAGATATAATTGCCAGAATTTAGAAACCGAACGAGATGAAGATGATAACACTTCACAGTTATGAAGATGTCAAGTCCTTCCAAGTAAATGCCTTACTCCCCTGTTCTCCAATTGCACTAACCTCCTTAAATTTCTGTTCTTCCTCTGCCTCTCAAAATCCTCTTCATCATCAGATGAGGAAGAAGAATCGCTGCTGGGGACTGTGTGTCTCCGTCTGCAAACATTCAAACAATTAAAACAATTAAAATAAACACTAAGTACTATCAAGATTTAAGTAAACACTATCTCAGTTTAGTTTAAGATGTAGCAAGTTTCCAGATGATTGTATTCCATGTGAATCTGATTTCAAAGTATATTATGTGATTTTCCTCATGACCGCAAAAACTGATTTTTATTAAGAAGGTAAAATGTTTAAGTGTAAAAAGAAATATCTTAACCAAGTTACTCTTTCTGTCCACTCTCTCTCACACACAAATTGAGTTTCACTTAGCCTTATGCATCCACTCTGTGAAACACCAACCTTTTAATTTCAAAATTTGGTTTCAAAATCGCCTCCTTCCACAACTGCCTGCTTTCAAGGATGCTAAACAAAGTGCTCCTATCTAGCAAGGAATGGCATTCAACAGTTGCAGGATCCTAAATCCATTTGTCATTGCTACTGCAATTTGTAATTTAGAATTTCATTTAGCATTTTCTTGCTTTAAGCATAGCTTCATACAGAAACTCGAACTGATTCCAAACAGAAACCAGAATCAGTATCCGAGTGATTAAAAAAAAATTTCATTAAAACTTCCATACAGGCTCTCTAACTGAATTGTCTTTGGTTTTAAGAAAATAATTTGCATCCTTCAAGATAAAACAGTCTGAGATTTTCAGAGGGAGAATTTGGCTTCAGTTCCAGATCAAATTAATTCAGTTACACAATCTCAGCCATAACCCTCATCATCACCACAAAAACTGCATTTTCATATAAACTCTAACAGCCAGTAAAAATGATGGGCTTCCCCCCAATATTTGCTTTCTTTATACTCTCAGACTACCACAGCAATAACCATACTGTTATAATCGAATTACCACAAGTCCAAAAACCCTTGAAAGCAATATTCAGTCATTTGACTGATAGCACTACTGAGAAACAACTATCACTAACCAAACTCATACCTGTTAGTTCCCTTGCATGAATCTCTCTGTCTGACGGGTGAAGACCTGTCAGCAAAATACATCTTACGTTGTCTTGGTTCTGTTAAAAGCAAAAAAATTAGAATAATGTTACAAACAAGTTTAAGATAAAGCAGGACAGTAAAAGAGGCAGAGAATGGGATGTGTATAACCCATCTCTAAGTTCTGGGGAAGTTTCAAGGGTTGGGGGGGAAGAGGTTTTTTTAAAAATCAGTGCACAATAAAAGCAAAACCATACACACCCGATTTTTAAGAACTGAAAACCACAAGAGTAAGATCATCAAGTCTGTTAAATTACTATTTTTTCAAGGATACATACGTAGACTTTTTATTGAAATACAACAGTAAGGATGCCAAAAGGCAAAGAAATAGAATGTGCAGAGGATATATGCATTTAACAAAACTGCAGGTAAAATATTTAAATAGATGTGTGTGTATGTATTTTCATTCTAAAAAAAACCCTGCAATATTCTCACTTCCATGCAAGAAATCAGTTCTTAAGAGAAGTTGTGCCTGTAACCTACTTTGCAACGGAGCTTGATAACGCTCAACAGTTTTCCTCTGCCGAAAGGAGTAACGCTTTCGAGTGTCTTCACCATCATCTTCTTTGGCTTCACTTTCTTCTGAGGAACCCCCTGTACATCAACATTATGTTACACTGTTTAAGTACTGTTGCAAATTATATGAAATTTTAAACGCACTATACTACATGTATTCCCACTTGTCCACAACCTTTTCTGTCGTAAGCGCTTTGGAAAAACAACAACCTCTTTTTTCCTCTGAAAACCTGTTCTGAGCTCACTACAGTACAGCCCTAGAGTCTGTGACTGTGGCTTGTAATGTTAGTAGCAGCACAGATTCTTTTTAATAGATGAAAAATACCCAGTAGTTCATCCCATCTCAATTATTTAAGACAAAGTTTTTCACTAGAGCATAGTCAAGAAAATTTAAAACAGAATTATCCAACAATGCTACCTTGATTATCAGCTATTTCTTCATCAGTCCTTTCCATATCAAGGCTTTCCTTTAAAAAAAAAAAAACAAAACACAAAAGACCAGTCACAAATAAGCAGAAAACCTGTGGGCATATTTGGTGCCCATACAGTATCATTATCAAGGCAGTCCATATACACAGAAGACTTAATGATTTTACAGCAGGAGAGAACAGGAACATCATTCTGGAACCCAGGATTAATAAGATTAATAACAAGGGTTTCTACTCTAAAATAGGAATGCAGATCCAAACAAAAAATCTATGAAAGCAGGCTATGAAGACATTTAAAAGACAAATTGACTGCCATTAATTTAAAAAAAGCAAAACTAAAACAGAGGAAATATGATTGCTGTCTATCACTTTAACATGAGTTCCACTGGGGGAAGGGAAATAGTTTCCCTATGTGAAATACCCTATTTATACAAAACCAGCCAAATAAATTAGTATCTACTTCTTCTGTGTCGTGGAACTCCTCCAGGTCTCCCATCCTTCGCCGTCTCCGCATCTTCTCCATGTCATCCATTTTTTGTAAGACTGCTTCTGCAGTACTAAGATACAAAGTTGACATATAAAAACAAAAATAGACAAATACAAAAAAAGCCCATTTAGAACAGCACACAATCATCACAACATTTTTATACAGTGTGCACAATGCAAGAGTCATTGACACTTAGCCAAATTTTTCAACACTACTTAAAAATTAGGTCAAATGTTTACTATTTTATAGAGAGAATTAAGAACAAATGTTTCAAGATTTGCAAACATACACTGTTTTCAGGTTTATTTTCCTCTCTTGCTGAACGCAGTTTAAAAAACCCAACTATTTTAGTAGGAAAAAAGAATTCTGAAGATCATAGTAAGATAACAAAGAAATTATGGCAGTTTTTCATAGCACTTACATTGCTCTGCATGATTGCATTGAGTCACTTGGTTCACAGCCTTCTTCAGACAACAGATTGCTTATTCTTTTCTACATTGCTATTTAAGTTTCATGTTGATTTTCAATGACTACTTATGCTAGACACAACATCTTACTGCTGTTACACTTTGCAAACCTTTCAGAAAACAAATTTCAGTTTGGGCTTCACAGAGGGAATTAAGCCACAGGCAGAAACACTAGGATTGCTTCACTTTGCCAGTATCCAACTTTCCTTAGTATCTTAAGTTAAATCTATTGAGAGTCACAACATAAACTGATTGTTTTGGTTCACAAGAAAACATATAAACACACCCAGCCCACAGATACCAGATCAGGCTGCTCAAAGCCCCAACCTGACCTTGAACACTTCCAGGGACGGGGCATCCACAGCTACTCGGGACAACCTATTCCAGTGCCTCACCACCCTCACAGTAAACAATTTCTTCCTAACATCCAATCACTCAGATATAGCACATACCTAGCAGCTCATAGAGAAGCCTCAGCCTGACCAGTGAATGCAAATAGCTCTTGCTGCCAGGAAAAACAATACTTTTTCCTGTTGTCAAAAGGAGGAGAAAGTCCCTAGCCAATATTTTGCCACAGTACAAAGGGCTGCTAATAAGGCTCATTGTAGTAGCTTTGCAAGATGATGAGAAAAGCCTCCTTACTTTGTTATAAGTTTGTCAAACAAAACAGATTCATTTGTAGTGGTGTAACGGCTTTGTCGAAGTCTGCAGCTGCGGCGAACCTCCAAATCCCCATTTTCTTCATGGACTTGCTCTGCAGCTTTTGCATCAGCTCTGGTCTTCAGTGTTCTGGACACTAAAATGTAATAATACATACAGCTTTCTGTGATGGAAAATACATCAGTCGCTTTATTTCACTCTTGCTCTAGCAAAATGTAAAAGCCCCTGCCTTTATCTGATTTTCTGAATTTAAATACTGAATTGAAAGCTATTTTCGTGATGACAGCATTCAAATTAAAGTACTTATGCTTAAACTACGTATTTAAAAGTCTGATTTGTATAGCAGCTTTTTAGTAGACTGGAAAGACAATCTGATGAAAACAAACACCCAACTTTCGTTCCATGTAGGAGGCAAATTTATTCCAGTTACTTCTCCCTGGGAAAGTGAAAACAAAAAATGCCTACCTCTAAGGTGTTTTCCCTCCATTCATGTAAAATTGTATCTAAGAGTTTTTTCTAAAAATTGCTTATGTGGGAGGTCTCTTCTAAAGATGCACAATTTTGGTACACTGTCTAAGCATGCATCATTTTCCTTTCCTGCACCACGACACAAAAGCCCTATAAGACAAGAAATGCCTCAAGATAAACTCCTAAATATAAAGAACTCAGAAATGCTTGCTTGCTTTAAAAAACATCTGCCCAATATTTATCAGACAGCATCCTCTGCTACAGGTTCATTACTTGTACTATCATTAAAACAGTTAAGAGAGGTCAGTGAGAGAGAAACAGACATATCATCACATTAGTTTAAACACAGGTAGGTTTGATCTCATCATCACCAATTATAAAACTAAATTTGAGTTCAGTAAATAATAATTTACATTGCCCAAGTAGAACTTGAGTTACTACACACAAAGTGCATTTTGAGTCCCTTCACACATTCAGCCTGTGGCTGGAACAATGTTGGCTGGAGCTAAAGGATTTTCCCAGCTGCCACAAAGTGGCCTGATGGCACCAAGCCTGCTTATGTACTCAGCATGGCAAGTCAGTTCCAAGGTGAAATGCTCAACTTCAGGGACACCTTCCCCATGCCAGTGTGCATCTTGTGACTGAATTACTTTATAACTGACTTTTGTTACAATACTGCAATATCCCCTGGTTTACAGTTAACCTGTAAAGTTAACCAGCTCTGCAGACTCCAGAAAATCACTGACAAAAAGAAACACAAGCTAAGGAACAGATTGTCTAACACCTACAAATTCAGGAATTCACACTGCATTCTTCCCAAGCCTGAAAGGAATTAATGGCACTTTCTCCTATATGCACCTACCTCTTTTCAAAAAACTCAGTGGAAATTCCTGTCTTTGTTATATCTATTCTCACAACTTCAGGTGATTTTGGCTGATGAGTTCAGAAGTTTTTGGGGCCAACTTAAATGGACAAAGTGACCAAATGCAATACTTCTCAGAAATCTCGACTAAAAAGGAATCTTAAGGAATTATCACTACTTACCTTCTTTATAGTCTTCCTTTTTTGGGCCTGATTTCGGCTTTGCCAATTGCCTACATTAAGAGAGGAGAAGAAAGGAGAGCAGAATTGTATTAGAAGTATTGCACAAAAGTATTGAATCACATTGAATTTCAGTTCCCTCTCAGCACTGGGGAATTTTAATCTGGTGCTCCATGTCATGCAAAGAAAAGCCTATGGACTCCAGGGAAGATTTGGATCCCAAATCTGCTTTGTACCATATGCATGCAGTTCTCTAAGGACAGATATTCCCCAACTTGCTCATTTTGATGTCTCAATAGGGCAGATAATATCTCAGTAACCTGAGTGGAGGAGAGATCGCAAAGGACCTGGGAGCCTTTTGTAGAAGGAGAGGACTTTTACTAAGAACAGTGATTCTAGAACAGTGATTCTAGTTCTAAGACACTGGCACTGACATTACCATACTCATATCCCTCTGTGGGTTTTTAGCTGTAGATTTATCATGATGTGACTCACTGTGCATACTTTCACTTTTCCTTTTCATGCTATGACTTAAATAGAGATTGAACACCTCGAAATACAATACCTCGAAAAGTGTCGATTGACATTTTCACTCAGTATTTCCATGCTTTTGTCAAAGCTAGAGTCTGAACAGGGCGCCATGTTTTTTCTCATCGATCTTAAACAGTGTCCATTGAAACATTCAATGTTGCCAGAGGAAAATTTCTAGGAAAAGAAGGAAGAATGTATTTATCTGAACCACTTACATCGCCTCATTTGATCAAATTTAGTCTGTTACACTCCTGACTCAAGAGTGTTGCAACTAACGTCAGGTAAGCCTTGAACCACTTCTGCACCAAGAAGTAGCTCTGATGAACAAAAACCACACCAGATTTCAAAGAAAAAACCCAAAACCTTTGATTTCAAACTTGGTTCAGCAACCCCAGCAATCAAAATCTCACCTATAACATGCAATTGAATTGTTCCACCCCTTTGGGAAGGGGCCAAATATATTACAAAAGGAGGGGTTTGGGGCAAAAAAAATCCCAAAACAACAACAACCCAAAAAAGAAGCAAAACAATAGAGAGAGGGGAAAGCTCCTCTGCTTGCTTTGGATCAGCTGATGGACTGATCACTCCTTGTCCCTGAAGGGATGCCTTTAGGTGAGCTTTGTGCCTTCCAACTGTCTTGGAGGAGACCTAGGAATATTCACTTAGATCTATCACTAAAAGATCTCTGTCACTATTCCTTCTGCAGCAGCACATATTAACATTCTGTAGTTGGTGCATTTACCACCAGCAATTCAGAATCTGCTTTCCTGTTGCTTCAATTACCCGCACTATTGGCAAATCTGGATCCTGCAAGTCCCTACTGAACTTGGCCAGGCTGATAGTGCCCAATGGGCTATAATCAGAACTTAGGCCCAGCTGTACCCAGCTCCTCTGATCTCCGAGGACCAGCTGAAACCCAAGGGGGTTCATTTTCTGCCAGATTTCTGTATCTTTAATGCAACAGAAAAATTCCTAGTACTGAGATTAAAATCTTTTTAGGAGAGTTTTCCTCCTGTCTCTGTTCCATTTATAATGGCATTTAGAGGGATATAAAAAGACCTCCTTCAGGAAGATAGCATTTATCCACAGAAAATCAAAGGGAACTCAAGATACAGTTCTTCACGGATGTTCACCTTGCTCACATCGGTGTTTCTGCAAGGAGGATGCTATTGACTTTTACTATATGAGGAAAGCTGCAATGACCATGGGAAGAGGCTTGTTTCATTTACAAGCCAAGGTCTCATCACAAGTATGCCAAACTAAATCTCACACTGAAAACGGCAGAAAACAGACCAGATTATTCTACTTCTTCACACTAATGTTACCAAGAGGTAATTCCACTCATTGATGGAGATGATGAGTGAAGAAGGACCACAAGGATGTCAGGAGGTTATGCAGTGAAAAAATTACAAGGGCCAAAGCCCAAACAGAATTAATCTGACTACTGCCGTAAAACACAACACAAAACATTTTTACAAATACATCAGCAAGAAAAGGAAGACTAAAGAGAATCTCCATCCTTCACTTGATGTACAGGCAAACATATGACAACAGATGAGGAAAAGGCAGAGGTACTTTGCCTCAGTCTTTAACAGTAAGACCAGCAGTCCTCGTGGTACCCAGATAGGGATAGAGAGCAGAATTAAGCCCCCATAATCCAGGAGGAAACGGTCAGTGACCTGCTAAACCACTTGGACACCCACAATTCTACAGGCCCCAACCGGATCCTACCCAAGGGTACAGAAGGAGCTGGCAGAGGAGCTCGCCAAGTCACTTTCACAAAATCATTAACATTGGAAAAGACCTCCAAGATCGAGTCCAACCTTTGAACGATCATCACCTTGTGAACAAAACCACAGCACTAAGTGCCACATCCAGTCATTTCTTGAACGCTTTCAGGGATGGTGACACCACACTTCCCTGCACAGCCTGTTCCAAGACTTAACCACCCTTTTTGTGAAAAATTTCTTCCTGATGTCCACCTGAACCTTCCCTGGTGCAGCTGGAGGCTATGCCGTCTTGTCCTGTCACAGGTTACCTGGGAGAAGAGGCTGATCCTCTACAACCTCCTTTCAGGTAGCTGTAGAGTGATAAGGTCTTCCCTGAGTCTCCTTTCCTCTAGGCTGAACACCCCCAGCTCTCCCATCTGCTCCTCATATGACTTACTTTCTAGACCTTTCCCCAGCTCTGTTGTCTTTCTCAGGACACACTCCAACACCTCAATGTCTTTCTTGTCCTGAGAGGCCAGAACTGGACACATGATTCAAGGTGTGGCCCCACTATTGCTGAGCACAGTAATCACTGCCCTGGTCTTGCTGGCCACACTGTTTCTGATACAGTCAGGATGCCGAGACAAAAAGGGAACCCTGGAGCACACTGCCCTCAAATATAGGTTACAAGAACAAACTTGTTCAGCTTGGAGAATTACACTAGGGTTATAAACGTGGAGATACACAGCTTCCAAAGGGATAGCTTTGGATCTCACTGGGAAACTCACTCATGAACCTTACTGGGACTGGAAACCTGGAAGAGAATAAACCCAGCAGATGTTGGTTTACCTTAGACCTCCAGCTATATGTTTCTTACTGTCTATGGATGAAATGAGCTGCATAACTGAAGATAAACCATATGCTGGTATCAGAAAAAAAAGCAAAAGCTGTCACCACCAAATTCTTGCATATCAACAAGATAGGAAAGAGGCATCAGGACTTGAACATGAAGCCAGCACCAGCTCCCATGATCTCTGTCAGATGGGACACTTCTACATTATCTCTACAGTTAAAACCTCCAGCAGAGCCCAGCATCCTTCACATGAGGTAATGACTCCATGCTCAAGGCACTGGAAAGGTCTACAAAAAGGAAGAAAAAAAAAAAAGTCCAAACCAAAGAACAACCTTATAAACCAATTTCATAACAATGATTCTGCTTTGGTTTCAGGGATGAGTTTACATTTAGCTTCCTCATTCCTGTTTCCATACAGAGAACACATGCCAGCAGTGTTATCTGCCTAATGCTGCACAGCCTTCCCTCCGGTGCAAAGGCTGAACACAGCCCCCCGACAACCATCTCTAGTGGAGACTGCAAAAACAAAGCAGTGATCTTTAAGCAGATTCCATGACTCTTTCTAAAGGGGGGAAAAACCCACCACCCCAAGAATGTTTTTCTTCTTAGTTCAGTAGTCTTGAATGCAATGGCAAAAAATACACAACTGAGACTCCTGAAAGACTTCTGCTGGAAGGAAATAGAGTCTATGAGAAGCAGCAGTCCAAGGCAGGGCTCCCCTGAACAGCAGACCACTTCTGAGTCAGATCTGGTCTGCCTTTATTCGTCACAGAAATGCAGGACAGCCTGCAGAGAAGAGCCTGACTTGGAAATAGTAGCGAAAAGTTTTAGTTTTTGGAGGCTACGTTAAAAACAATGAAAAGTTAAACGATTCCATTATTAAAGTTGCAATGCTGAGATGCAGAGAGCATAGGCCACTTCATATCCTTTACCATCGTGCAAGTTATCTGTGTCTCTTCTAGTAGGGTAGATCAAGAGTACAGAAAGCGTAAGTAACATTTCCACCAGTTTAGGTTATGCACTTTAATGAAGTACAAAGGAGCCCTAATTTCTAAACAATTTTTTTTTTAGAGCATCCAAGTACTATTTGGAGACTCTTGACTAAGGATTAATAACAGGCCCTTCGGGCCAACCAGAACGCACTCATCGGTCCCATATATTTCGTGTCGCGCCGGTTTTGATGCATTTTTGTCATCTAAACAGAAAGCGCTGTATAAGCATTACTGCAACTAAAGCAAAGAGGTCTCTAAGATCTTTTCAAGGTAACTTTTTTAGATAAGGAACTGAACCAAAATAAATAGGGATGGGGAAGGACATACAACACACCAAACCATGAGGTGATGCAGGTTGACATTCCATGAGACCGGCTCTCGGCACGCTGCCACAGCCCCCGGACCAGGGCTTGCGCCGAGCCGCCTTTAGCCGCGGGGAGGCCGGGAACCGGGGGCGGGCCGGCTGCTTCTTCACATACCCCCAACCGCAGCCGCTTACCCCAAACACTCGGTTCTCCCCTCTTTTTTTCCTCCACGGAACACTGCTCCCCAAAGCTTTCTCAGCTCCTCCCAGCAGCTACCGGCCAGCACCGGCTCCCCCTGCCGCCTCTCCGGGCCCACAGCCCAGTCCTGCCCACTAGGCCGTGCTCACCCCACCCCCACCCCGGCACTCACGGCCTCCTCGGCTCTCCTGGTCCCCCTGGATACCGCGGCCCTGGCGGACCCGGAGCGCGTCCATACGCGGTGGCTCCTGAGGGAGGGGGGCTCCAAGGAGATGAACTCGGAGCTGGAGTCCAGCAGGTCGAAGGGGGGACGGCGACAGCGGCTGTCGCGCGCGGCCATGCGGGGCGGGCGGGCGGCACTGCTCCGCAGGACCACCATGGCGAGGGGGGACACGGGCCCGCGCCCGCCCGGCCGTGCGCGCCGCCCGGATCCCTCCGCCGCGCTCCCTCCCGCTCCGCTCTTCCCTGCGGCCGCTACTCCCGGCCCGCGCGGCGGAAGGACACGCGGCGCCCTGCGGTTCGCCAAGGCGCACACACGTTTGGCGCCGAAAACTTGGAGCGCTGCGCTCCCCGGCGCGGGGCGGGGTTGGCTCGGCGGCTCCGCCTCGTCCCGCCCCGCCTGAGGGGTCCCTGCAGCTTCGGCCGCCGCTCCGGCCGTACCCGCCAAGTGCCTGCGCCGAGCCGGGATGGCTGCGGTTTCATCGGGGACGGCGTAGCGGCTGCCCCCGCCGGGCCCAGCTCTTCCTGCGCCGCCCTCACTCCCGCTCAGACCGGCCATGGCGCGGCCCGAGGCCGCCTATGAGGCGGCGGTGCCGCCCCGCCCCGCCTGCACCTACACCAGCTGCTACTGGTAAGGGGGACGGGGGTGAGGGCGGGCAGGTACCCCCCGCCCCGGCCTAAGGCGCCGGGACAGCCAGAGCCACCGGCGGGAATGGCGCGGCTGAGGGCTGATCACGCTCCTGGGCTCGTTTCTCGTCACGAGAAATGAAGTTGGAGGAAAACAAAATAAATAATCGATTTTGTGTTTTGCAGCGAAGAAAATGTTTGGAAGCTTTGTGACTACATCAGGAGTCAGGATCGGTACCCTTTAGAAGAATTTTATGCTGTTTTCATATCCAATGATAGGAGGATGGTGAGTCAATGGGATGTGATCAGAGTCAGCTGTGGAAAGGCTCGGGCCTTCAGATAGCAGCCCGGTGTAGGCGAGACATGGTCCCAGCGATTTCAGTCACAGCCCAGTGTTGGGGAGTGAGCATTTAGCCCAGCCTGCAGCTGAGATGCAGTCCAAACCCGTCCTTTAGCTGACTTTGGCTCAGAGGTGTACCAGCCACACTACGTGAGATCTTGTAGTTATGCACTGCATTCAGGACAGTGGGAAGAGGCATGATGTTCCTGTGAGCCATGGGAGTAATTCTGTCTGTAATCTGTCAATTTAGGAGAATGGTTATCGTTATAGAACCTTTAATAACCATAAGGTTAGAGCAGACCTTGAAGACCATCAAGTCTTAGTTAACCGAGCAGCACTGTGTTCACCACTAAACCATATCCCCGAGTCTTTTGGATGTTTCCGGGGACGGTGATTCCACTACTTCTCTGGACAGCTTATTCTAATGTGGCCCAGAATAGTATCTCAAATTTCATGCTCCTGAGAGAGAAACTGGAAAAAAATTTCTTACTGCAGCAGAGATGTAAGCTGAGGAAGTTGATAGGTTAGCAAAGAACTAACCAATTTACCTGAAATTAATCTGTATTAATCTGAAAGATTTTATTCACTTCAGGTTCACTTATAACTTTCAGATTCCACTCTGGAAGCAGAAGTCTGGACATGGAGATGAGCCTGTTGTCTGGGTAAGGCATTCATTACTCTCAATAATTTTGAGTGTGTGCCTCTGTAGTTGATAGCTGCAGGATCACACAGGGGCATGTAACAAACTGTTCCATCTGAACAAAAAAGAACACTTTTTTACTCTGAGGATGATGGAGCACTGGAGCAGGTTGCTCAGAGGGGTTGTGGAGTCTCCATCCTTGGAGATTTTTAGAAGCTCTCCAGACACAGTCCTGGGCAGCTGGCTGTAGGAGAGTCTCCTTGAGCAACAGGTTGGACCAGATGACCTCTTGAAGTCCCTTCCAACTTCACACGTTGTATATTTTTGCATTAATATTTATAATTCTTTTACAACAGATTTGTAAATAGCCTAAATCTGGTGCTCCTTTGCACCAGCCATCATAATTTAAGAGCGAGACAATCAGGAAAACCTACAGGTGACAAGTCTTAATATTAGTAAGAATGCATTATAGATTTCTGAAAATTATTATCTGAGTATCGAGGCTGCCAGTTCTGTAGAACTGTAGGTAGATGACTGTACTTGTAAGAAGTACACTGATGAAAATATATATGTAGGCCAGATGATAGAAAAATATAAGCTATATATGTATTCAAGTGTCAGCAGTTAAACTGACCCATAAACAGGGGCTTTGATCAATTAATGTAGTTCAGTAATTGCTGATGCAGAATTCCTTGGTATCATTATAGAGTCCTTTCAGTTATCTGGCACAGAACAAACTATTTCTTGTGAAAATTTCTGTTTCTGAAATTCTGCAAAGTAATCTGCAAACTCCTGAAGTTTTCTGATTTCTGAATCATTTACTCTCTTCCAAAATATTGGTATCTTTACAGTACAAAAAGAAGGGTTTGGTTTAAAAAAAGATCCAAGTGTTGCAGAGATGACCTAAAAAGGAATAGCAGAGTCAGGAAAGGCCGTGGCAGAATGTGGATTTCTCATAAAAATTCATGGATTGAAAGGTCTTTTAACTTTGATGTTTTGGTGGATCATAGGTTGTGTAAAGCTTGAAAGTTATTTTTTCTTATACTCTGTAACAGGTTTTTCTAAATACTGTTTAATACAGTTGTGTATGTGTATTGGTCTGGTGAAGTAGTTTGCCCAAAGCTTTTTCATTCAAATCTGTTTGTGGTTTTAATACTGAAAATGTCAAAAGACCGTGCTCAACCCTTTTTGTGAATGGATTCAACGTAAATTTAAGTAAGTTGTTAAAGGCTACCTTTAATTTAATTTTGGAAAATAGCAGTGTACATACCTGACACCTAACGTCAGTAACTGGAGCATCCCCAAACCTCCACCTGTGTTTCTTACAAATTAAGGAATATAACTGCACTGCATAACCCAAATGTCTTGATAAAATAGTTGCCTTGAAAAAGTGTGATATAGTACCCACAGATATTTTTTTCCCAGCCTCAAGAGCTGCTACAGGAAATTGTCTTGCTCCTGTGGTCCTCCTGAGCTGTTCACTGGTTTTTCAGTGGTGTGCTGGTTTTTCAGGTGCTTCTGGCAGCTGAACACTCGACACTCAAATTCACAGACCGTGTTACTGCAACAGGTACAAAATCTCTTATTAGAAGAGATCACTAGGTAACTTTAATATTAATCTATCATTGTATCTTGTGAGTTTTTATTTATGACTGGGTCTAAGAAAAAAGTGCATAACCAAACAACTTTTGTGGTCTGGTGTGGAACATGAAGGAGACTTTTTGTTTCCTTAGGAGTAGTATACACTTTAGTTTAGCTGTCTTGGCTTAAATTGGAGGACGCTGCAAAGAAATGGGGAGAATATCAAAGTTTCTGGAAGAGCAGATGGGCAAGATAGGCATTAGGAAATCTCTCTCCTGGTATCAGAAATATTACAGGCTCAATATTCCAGGACAGAAAGCAGTCTTTAAAAAAAGGATCTGAACTTAAGCTTTTAGGAATCTTTTTTTATTCCACTCTCTTTGCCAGTGTCTCATTAATGGCTGTTTAACTAATGGCAATTACCTTTCTTCCCAGGACTACCATGTTATTCTACTTCATGTTTCCAGCGGGGAGCAGAACTTCATTTATGATCTTGACACAGTGTTGCCGTTTCCATGTCCTTTTGACGTGTACAGTGTGGAGGCCTTTAGGTTGGATGACAGCCTTCGTCCAGAGTTTCACAGGTGATAACATAAAATATAAAGACTATGGATGTTATTTCATGAAATCAAAGTTGAAGTTCTCTTTGTGTATGCATGGTGACAGAGGTTTCTTTGCTATACTCCAGTAAAATAAATGCACTCTGTTACTTTTCTAAAGCTCTTTTCTTTCCTACTGTAGCTTCACGTTAACAACTTGGCCCAGCATTGCTGGTTTGTGTATTTAATAACATTAGTGCTCCTTGATGAGAGGAAAGTGCTCTTGTCCTGAGTGATTAATGCAGTATTGTGTACATGCATCTCTTGATACAGTTTTGCATTTTTATTTAGAAAAATCAGAATGATTCGAGCAGATTTGTACTTGAAGACATTTGCTTCAGACAGATCTCATATGAAGGATGCAAATGGGAAATGGCAGAAACCTCCTCCTCCATACCCTTGCATTGAAACTGCAGGTAAGCTCCCAGAATTCCTTCCTGCCTACAGTGCTAAATGAGATAGTCCAGGATGCACATGGGAAATAAATAACTTCTGTAACATTTGTCCAGTCAGCTTACTATTTCATATGGGAAAAAAGAGGGCTATGAAGCATTTGGTACTCTTTTTTGAACACATAGTCTAACATACCCTCTGGCATTTACTGTTACCAAACATTAATTAGTAATCTTCATAAACTGAGCGGAGAGTGAGAGAGAGGTAAGTAATATTCTTCTCTCATTACAGCAGGGAACTGAAGCAAACAGGCCAAATAACTTGCTTAGGGGTCACAAAGTTTTTAACACACTGATTATACCACACTCTAGCACCCAGATGCCATTCTGGCAAAGTAGTGTTGGCAGGAGGAAGTTTTCAGGCTCTGCTCAGTGTGGTGGCTTTGCCTGCATGAAATGTTCAAGGTTTTTCTACCAGGTGAATGGACCCCAGGATGTTTTAAGTCACTGGCAAGTTGGCAAGTTTTTCCCTAAGCCTTAAGCCTCTTTTAAGTGATAGCCTAGCTAATCCTCTGGGCCAGGCAGAGAGAGAGGTAAAAACTTGCCATCTATTCTATAGAGCTGCTTAAAGCATTCTTATCACACAGCACTTCAGCTTGTTCTAATCATGTGTTTTGCAAGCCGACTAACATTTGCCATGTGTGTGTGTGTTCATTCTCTCATTTTCTTCCAAGGAAAGCATGGTGAAGTTTTGCTTTGAAAGAGTTTGAAAGAGTTTTCATGTTACTGCTCTGCATGTTTGGTTTTGTTGATTTTTAATAATGCAGTACTGCTCTGTGTTTATGTTAGAGAACAAAGGGTCAAAGAAACATGTTTTGTCTTTAGGTCCAAGCCTATTGTGGTTTGAAGTTGCTGGGAAGTTAATTCTCAGTCTTTGCTTTGGCTTCTAAGGAAGCTTGGTGTTTCACATAAGAGTAGAAATTAATTATGAGAGTGAGCAGGAACACAGATGTAGTCTTTGGTGTGAGGCTTTACGTATTTTCTAAACAATCCAGGTTATGAAGAACCTTGAATTCTAATTCTTGATTATTATCTTCAGCAGAGTTTTTTGCAGAGGTATTGTAGGGAGTGTAGAATTCCTGAACTACAGGAGATGGTTCTCTGTTAGCTGGAGCATCTTAGGTGCTGAGAACTTTTTTGCCTTGGTGGAGAGGTGGTTTCCACCTTGCCAAGGTGGAAACCTTGTTGTTTTGATAGCTGAGAGCTAATGAAAGTGTGAGGAATATGGATGAGGTCAGACCAAGAAAGCAAAACAGTTCTATTCAAATCAAAAGAGTAAAAATGTTACTTGTGGGTAGTAAGTTACAGAATGACTCAGAGAGATGTGTACATGTGTCTCTAGCTGGAGTAAATGATTCCATAGCTGTAAACCCTGTAACTCTCCCCTCACCTGTCCTGTTTGGCTGAGCTTTACCTCACTGGTGAGCAGCAGCCACAGGCCTCAGCCAGCCTCCAGATTGTCTCTGTGATGCTGGTAGATAGTGAAAGAGATGTAGCTCTTACTTCCTCTTATGCTTTCATTCTTTGGTCTATACCTTGCCATGCTGAATGAAACGTCCATAGGTCATCCAGTCCAACACCTACCCAAAGCAGGGATTCCTCAGGGCTCTGTCCAGTCTGGTCTTGAACACCTCCAGGGATGGTGATTCCACCACCTTTCTGGACAGTGTTCCAATGTTTGACCAGTGTCATGGTAAACAGAAAATGAATAAAAAATCCTAGTATATAATCTGAATTTCCTGTGTTCCAACTTGCTTTTATCACTTCTTGTCCTGTTGCCAGGCTCCTCCAAGAAGACTCTGGCTCCATTGTCCTACCTCTGATCAGGTAGATGCAGGCACCAGTAATGTCTCCCCTTCATCTTCTCTTTTTAAGACTGAACAGACTCAGTTCTCTCAGCCTCTCCTTGAATAAAATGTTGCCCTGCACCAAACAACTTGATTTTCCTCTTCTGGGCTTACTCCAGTATGGCCATATTTTGGTGGGTTTTTTGGTGCTGAGGAGCTCCAATGGACACATTATTCCAGCTCTGTGCTGATGTGCTCTGGTGTCCGGGTCAGTTGGCTGAAAGAAACTTTTTACCTTGCACCCACTGAAGGTGAAAAGTCATTCACTAGGGGGCTTCAAGGTCTGAATCAGAACAGGACTAGACTGTCTCAGATCTAGGACATCTAGTTCAAGTTGTCTTTCATTTAGTACCAGTTCCTCCAGCTTTATTTTTTGTCTTCCCTTTGTATTCTCTTGAGATACTTTATAATGATGCATGCTTCAATGTGCACAGTGCTGTGAATCTGGGAGGAGTCTGGGTTTAACTGTAATGTCTCAGCACAGTTTTATCAGGCATAAAGCCGCCTTATTTTTAATTTGATGTAAAACTGGGTGGCAGACCTTTTGTTATCATAAAAGAGCCTGGGGTATTAATGTTCGTGTACATGCCAAATTCCATTGCAGATAACTTTTCTCCATGCTGTTTCACTTAGATAGAACATTCTGCTTTCCATGTTGATTTGTGTGTGCATTAGATTAAATTACTTACATATTTCATGTTAGAGGTGACTGCAATATAATGGCTGATAGAATTGACCCCATATTGTTTTAATACCAATTTATTTGTGAGGCACATTTCTATCACAGTGGGTTTGTTTTGGTTGGGTTTTTTTTTTTTTCTTTCATTTAGAGTAGCCAAATTCCTAAGCTTTTGAGAAGATGCAAGGTTTTGATATTCCTTCTGTTTCCTGTATGTCTCCTTTGATGTTTGTGGCAGTTTGACCCTGCCTGGATGCCAGGTGCTCACCAAAGTCACTGAGTCACTCTCACCCTCAGCTGTACAGAGAAGAGAAAATATAATGAAAACTCATGAGTTAAGGACAGGGAGAGATCACTCACTGATTACTGTCATGGGCAAAACAGACTCGACTTGGGAAAATTAGTTGAATTTATTGCCAATCAAAATCAGAGCAGGATAATGAGGAGCAAAACAAGTCCTAAAAACACCTTTCCTCCACCTCTCCCTCCTTACCAGTCTTAACTTTATTCCCAATTTTTACCTCCTCACTCCCCCCTCAGTGGGGAATGGCAGTTGCAGTCATCACAGGTTGTTTCTGCCACTGCTGCTCAAGGAGAGGAGTCCTTCACTTGCTCTAGTTTGGGGTTCCTCCCATCCAGTTCTTCATGAACTTCAACCCATGGTCTGCCGATCTTCATGAACTGCTCCAGTGTGGGTCCCTTTCCACAGGGTGCAGTCCTTCAGGAACAGGCTGCTCCTACATGGATCCCCCATGGGGTCACAAACCTGCTCCAGTGGGACTCCTCTCTCCATAGGTCTGCAGGTCCCTGCCAGCAGCCTGCTCCAGCATGGGCTTCCCATGGGGTCACAGCCTCCTTTCAGGCATCCACCTGCTCCAGTGTGAGGCTCCTCCATGGGCTGCAGGGGCACAGCTGCCTCATCATGATCTTCACCACGGGCTGCAGGGGAATATCTGCTCTGGTGCCTGGAGCACCTCCCGTCCCTCATCACTGACCTTGGTGTCTGCAGAGTTGTTTCTCCCACGTTTCTCCAGCTCTTCTCTTGCCACAGTTACTTCTGTGCAATAGCTTTTTTAAATTTCTTAAAGGAAGAGGCACTACGACAATCACTGATGGGCTCAGCCTTTGCCAGAGGTGGGCCCATCCTGGAGCTGGCTGGCATTGGCTCCATCAGACATGGGGGAAGCTTCTAGAGAAGCCACCCCAACAGTCCTCCCCTGCTACTAAACCCTTTTGGAACTGAATTGAGGAATCTCTATCAGTAACAAATTAAGCATTTTTCTCCTCCTAGTAACTGAAAGGGAATAAATCTTTAACTGCATTTGTCCTGTTCATGGGGTTGCAAAATAAACCATCAAAAATAAACTTACATGGAGTCATAAATTCCAGTCTATGCTTAAAAAAATGGAAGGTGGAACAAGGTGATTTTTAAAAGCATTTTTCTAAAAGTCAAACAACTCCAGTCCAGCCAATAAAACAAAAAAAAAACCCCCTCTCAGACTCCTCAGTATCTCCTCAGAACTCACATGCTAAGCATTAGCCTCTTGGAACTGGCTCTGCTCTAGCTGTTTCCCAGAGTTAGGCCTCTCTGTTTTTTACTGGCCTTGCTCTGGCCTCTGTTCTGCTCTGCTGCCATGGATGCCAGGAGAAGCTGGCCAACCTAACTGGCTGCATGGTGCTTTCTCACCTTGCCCTGCCCTCAAACAGCTCTGCTGGACTAAACATACCTGAGCTGCAGCAGATTCCCCTGGTTCCACCTGTTTTCCACCAACCTCCTGTTGAAAGAAAACAGGATATTTTGTTCAAATAATAAAAACTAAGAAAATGAGATTTGGTGAACAGATTCACTATTTTAAAGCTGGTGAGCCCAGCCTGGGGTTTTCTTTTAAATCTTCTTTCCACAAATTAATGAGGTCTGATTCTGCTTAATTTATGACTCAGGATGAGATCAGCCCTCCTTACTGCAAGCCTGTGTAAAATACAGCTTGCACTGTGCATTTCAAAATTACTCAGAACAGATGGTCGTATGGCTTATATACAAGCGTTAGCAGCAGCTCTAACACTGAAAAGCACTGGTTTGATTTTCAGTTCTCCCAAGGTGTTTGCTAGCACACTTGCTGGACTGCCTTGTAAAAGCTTTTTGTTCTTTTTATTATTAGTCAATAATGATGGGGTTTTACTTGGGTTGGTTTTTTTTTATTTTGAAGAGCATGAGTAGGACAGCTGAGAAATTCTGGAGGCACTGTGTATGTATGTAACAGGAAAGCTGCTAGACAGGCCAGGCAGATGCCTGCAGTTGCTTTCTGTATCTCCTCTCTGAAGTGGTGGCAGGATCCTAGTGAAAGTGAAAAGGAAGGCACTGATAGGGATACTAGTAGCTCCTATGCACTTCATGGGAACCTTCCGCTCCTCTCATTTGAGAATAAAACTCCAGCCTGTCAAGTTAGGTCCTTACTTCGTAAGCTTTTGTGGAAGTAATGAATCAAGTCAGATAGATACAGTAAAGACACAGCTAAGAAGTATTTAAATTCCCAGAGTGGTTTATTGAAATGACACCACTTTCTGTAAAAGATAATTTCAAGTGGTGAGCTGTGTTTTTACACCGAGATCAACCAGGATGGTTTGCACAGTCAGTTACATCTCAGCTGTGGAGACAGTAGCTCCCCAGCTGAGTGTGGGAAGAGTCCTTCTGACTTATCTCCCTGTTCAGACAAGGGAGGAGGATCTGAAGAGGACTGTAAACACCTTACACAAGTCTGTGAAGAGTCCAACTTTCTAAGTATTTTAGATGCCCCCAAGGTTTTAGGCACCAGCAGAACTGATCCTGGAGGCTTTGTTCCAGACTTCCTTGCTTCCAGCAGCCCTTGGGCAGCTGTTGTTACACCGAGTTGGTCCAAAGTCTGAGCCAAGCCAAGGCTTGGCTTAAACGCTGCTTTCTAACTACTGTTGGCAGAAGCCACAAGTATCATGGCTAACAATGCCTGAGATAGTGCATGGCCTTTTATTTCATCCCTGCTCGGGGTAAAAGTGTCAGACTTGATTTAAACAAAAATAAAATTATTCAGGAATCCCAGAATGGGCCAGATAGGTCTCATTTGTGGGGGAGGAGGGTGTGTAACAAAGTGTGTTTGGTCAAAGAGGAAGATGAGCTCTAAGCATGCACAAATGCAAGCTAGTGTAACAGTCACAGCACCTGAGGAAAACTGCAAGTGTCATGTAAATCTTAAAATTATTTTGCTGCTATTGGTCTTTTTAAACTGTTGCAGAATACATGCTGCTTGCTTTTGTGGAGAGATCATTTGGTTTGCCAGCTGTAGCATCTAGATGTATCTTTTGTAAATTCTGATGCTTGTCACTCTTCATCTGCTTCGGGAAGAGGTCTTTTGTGTTATTCTCATGCATTTTTGCCGAGCTGTTTCCTAAAGCTTTACGGTCTAACAAGACATGCACGGCCTTCAGATAGAGCCCATGAGGAAAGAGCACCATAGAGAGGCTGTTATTACACGGATAAAACGGGAGAGGTCTCACTAAGTTTTTCCCTATGGATATCTCCCGTGCTGCTCCAGTGCCATCTACCGACAGGTTCTTAGGCCATCGCTCTTCATAGGAAAGGACTTGTTTGCTTTGGTAAAACAATTATTCCTTTCATTACATTTCTCTTTTGGGCTGTGTTGTGCTCTGCCACAATCCTTCTGAATTTAAGACAATATTTCATTTCCTACAGGCATTGTGATAGCAACTTCCAAGTTGTGAACAGCATCTGTGTTTGTAGCTACTGGAACAATCTCCTTTGGATTGCTTTACCATTCACAGAACAGTTTTATGAAATCATTTTACTCTTCTTAATGCACATAAAGCAGAGAATTATTTATTTATTTAATCTTAAAGTATATGAAGAATCACATTAATTTTGAAAAAGCCTCTGGGAGGAAAATACAAGTTTGAAACTGGAAACCAGACTTACCAGTCTACCAGCAAGCAACAGCTTTCATCCACTACTAATTTGTTCTTGAGCTATGACAGCAAATTGCTGAGCTTGTGCTATTTTAAATTCCCACACAGGCAGAAATTGTCCCTGTTCTGCCAGACTCACTTCAGCAGTAGGACCATGCTTGGCTGGACATAAGGATTTTCCATATGCAGAGTTCAAACAGGTTAACAAGAAAAGATTTAGGGGCCAGACCTCAGAAGGGGTGAGAGTTGGGATTAGGCAAATCACAAAGCTGTGCTGTAGTGTAGACATGGTGCAAACAGAGGCCTTAAGGGGCCGGATTTTATGTGTTGGACTCCGGAGTTCGGGGTTCCTGACATCATCTTCCCTTCCTTGCTTACACTGTCCATAATGGCAAGCCTAGTTACACAAGCTTTTTGCAGCTGAAGCAAATTCCATCCTTTGGATTTTATAATCGTATTCATTAGAGCCTTCTCTTGTTTGATTCTTAATCCTTAAATGCACACATGAATCATCCATGGTAAAAGAAATACTTAATACAGTAGAAAAGCTGTTAACAGTAAATCTGTAAAGTAAACCTGTAACAATGGCTTTACCACTCTGTTCCTTAAACTCATTCTCTGCCAGTTTTCTTTTAATGGGCATTTAAAAAGATTTATTTGCGCACATCATCGGTCAGAACATAACAAGCCCACAGATGTTTGTCATCAGAACTGAACCTCTGATCAGCATGGTTCTGAGTCAGCAAAGCTTGTACCAGGCCAGCTCCAGAAAAAGGATGTATAAGGCACCTAAACCCAAAACTGCACACCAGCACTTTTCCAGTGAGCTCTCTGGGATTCACAAATGGGACAAAATGGTTACTACCTCTCCTGCAGGGGTCAGAGCAGATTAAAATCCTGGCAAAGAGCAGTCATGGTTACTTTTCTCTTGAAACCATGGCAGTTTAACTTTTCCCCCTCTGACTTCATTCTGTCATTCGGGATTCACAAGTAATAAATATTTGCCCTCAGCCTAGGTTTGTGCTCTACTTCACCTGAGCATCCCTCTAGGCTGGGGGTTGGGTTAGGTCACACATCTCCTCTCTGCATATTCTGGCCCTGCAGTGGGCCCGTGTTCAGTGAGGACAAAGTTCAGGGCTGGAGGGAAAGCAAATGCTGTAATCTGGAGAGTAACAAACTGTAGTTTTGCCAAGGGGTTAATCACTTCTGAGAGACAATAAGCAACTTGCAGTTCTGACTGCTGCTGTGATCTCGTTCTTCTGTGGTCAGTGCAAGAGCTGACTCCGTTGACTTTGGTTCAGAACTTAAATGGGTGAATAGTATCTCCCCTGCTTTTGAGTAATCCCATTTGTGTGAATGCAGGAAGACTGCATTGCACTTCCCTCTGTTGGTTGTTACTTGCACTCCAGTTCTCTGACACTACTTGACCCTGCTAGGCTGCTGTTGTAGGGAAAAATCGTACCCACACATGCTAGTTTCTAATTACTTACTGGATGCTTACTGATCCTGTAATGTGATTATTGGCATGGGCAGAGAGGGGAATCGGGGCAAAAGCAATGTTTCACAGACTGGAAATAGATGTTTCTGTACCACCATACAATTTGCAGAATCTTGCTGGAGTGAAATGAACTATTGAAGAGGGGGTTGGAATGTTTTCTTGAAAGATGTATACCTGTGCTACAGAACCTGCATCAGGAACTTAAATATTTCCCTTTTCTGGTCCTTTTTTTAGATTCCAAGATGAACTTGGATGATTTCATCAGTATGAATCCCGAAGTGGGATGGGGCTCAGTGTTCTCCCTTTCAGACTTTGTGCATCGATTTGGCAGTCAAACTGATTACAGCTATTCCTTGGAAGGACAATGAAGTGAACAAAGTTGTTCTGGTTCTGTTTTGAGGGGATGGGTTTTGTTTTGCTGCTCTTACATTGTATTTATGGTTTACATTTCTGTACATGGAATAAGTATTTGGAAAAATAGAACACCCAGTCAGAAATATCATGAACTGAATAAAAACTTTTATTTTAATTATGTAAGAATGCACTTAGTTGTTAATGTCAAATCAAAGGCAGACATCCCACCATAAGCATATTGCTTTTCCAGCTACTGTGCCCAAACTGAAAAGAGCTGCAAAAAAAGCTTTTGGAAAAATATGTGCATAAAATACTGAATATTGTAGCCTAAATTGCTACATGTTGTCACATTCTAAGAGTGAGATATGGTTTTCTTCATGTTATGATGGCTGTCAATTTTATATAAACAGACAGTGCATCTCAGTTTCCTCACTAGCTTTACTAATTAGTCCTTATCTAGCAGAAGTATAAAGGGCATTGATTTAGCAGTTCAATTGTGAACTCCCATGCACTATGTAAAACCAGGTAAGTATCCAGGTTTCTGTGCTGTACAAGGGGAGAATTAAATCCTGCCATTTCATTCAGTTAAATGTTCTAGTGCTGACAGTTCCTGGAAGATGTGTTTTCTATTTTTGCTCCTCATGCTGGCTGTGCATTCTCACCTGCTCCCGTCTTCTTACACTTGGTGTTTGTTTGGCCTTGTGGTAATGCAGGGTCATTCTGACAGAAAGCAGGAAGTTTTGTTGAGGGTTTTTTTTCCTGCCTCTTGGTTCCTTGAACTGGCCTGCCGTGAGGTCAGACAGCTGCTCCTGCTGGTGTAAGGAAATCAGCAGGGCCATATGGCTGGGGGGAAGGGAGTGAGAAAACCTCCCCCTTCAGGGTTGTCTGCTGCTGAATATCCTTAGAGGTGATACCAAGCTGCATCTCTGCAGGGCATCCCAGGAAAGCCATTGTGCTGACTGAGGGTTTGGAGCAGTCTCACGCTTCTTAGAAGAGTGCCCTAAACATGGAATTGCAGAAACAGGCTAAAATGAGGTCTTTAATTCTCAGCTTTGGACCCGTTCTACTTTATACACTAGCACATCATAGACTCACAGACTGGTAGAAGAACACAGGTTAGAAGGGTCAGGCAGTCACTAGTCCAATCTCCTGTTCAAATCAGGTCAGACCAGGCTGCTCAGGGCTTTATCCAGTCAGGGCTTGGAAACCTGCTGGGATTGAGACTACAATAAACATTTGTGACGCACTTCATTCCCAGTGAGGAAAAGCACAGTACAGGTTTTAAGTATTAAGGGATCATTTTATTTATAAGTACAGAAACATATAAAAACTTGTAAGAATCTTATATGCGTATGACTGTTACACAGGTATATTGTTATATACATAGTGTATTACTGTATCTCTCATCAGTTCTAGAGAATTTACTCAACATATTAACAGCAGAGACAGCCAGCTGAACAACTGTGGAATTGATTCACTTCATCCAGACATCTTTTTCTGTGTCATAAGGGCTGCTGAATATAGGAACTTAAACTTTCTGTTGCCAGATGCAGCACAGTTGGTTGCCTGTGCAGATAGGCTGCTACTACACGTATTCCTTGAGTACCAAAAGGGACTACAGTTAGGAGGCCGGTTGTTGGGACACTCCTCTCTGGAGTGGGGCAGTTGATCTGCAGTTTCTATTACTCTGAACCAGCTTCACCAGAAGAAACTAAGATGATTCCTGATAAGTTGGTACACAGAACCCTCCCGAGAGGGGACAGCTGGATTTAAATACCAGACACTCCTGTGTAAAAGGTCTGATGTATCCCTGTTTGGATGAAATGGCAGCTCTTTCTCCTTGATGGTGATGTAGCAGGCACACTCTGAGGGAATGAAGATGTTACTGGTTTTGAGTGATGTTAAGGCTGGCTATGACAGTGTAGAGCAGTAGCAGCAGTTTCCCTGCTCAGGTCTGTGTAGCTGCCAGTGCACTGGGGTAGACACAGCAGAAGTGAGAATGTAAAGATCCAGGTTTTAGATGAACTGGTTATGTCAAGTACTTCTTACCCTTCAAGTGGTTGAATCGCATAGGCACAGAGTTCCTGTGTATTGCTCAACCGGCCTTTTAAGTTGTTACAGAACATGAGGTTCTCATCCCTCCCTACTTGAGTATGTCATTTGATTTAACCTCAGCTGGTTTCCGGTGCCTGAAATCTGTAACACGCTCCCTTTAGTGGGGGTCAAGACACAAGAATCTGCCTGGTTTAATCTAGTTTCAGCATCAAGGCTGTTAAGAAGGAGAACAGTCACAACCATTAGTCAGAATATGCAAGTTGAAAAAAATATCAATGTGAAGAGTTAGTCCTTCTTCTCTCTAATCATTCTGAACAGGTGCTTAATTCTACATGTAGCAGGCTGGGTGTGTGTGATTATAGCTTTTCTATAATTAACAACCTTTTCACAGCTCTTGTAAAAAGTTGTCCTACAGAGGGATCAGTAGAAGCCACAGAATGATTTCATTCAGTGCTGAGGATGGTGATACTGTGGTGCTGTCTCTCTAGCTCATCAAGTCTGGGGTCATTTCATCACCTTTCAGGAGGCATGCTATCAGAAGGACAGAATTCGGGAATACATCAAGTGCTCGCTACTCAATTCATTGTCATTTTCAGAAACGAGCTCTTTTCTGATGCTGATTAGTCCTGGTGTCCCATCAGAGGAACTAAGTGAATTACCTCCCCTCTTTGGTCCTTTCTCCAGGTAGCCCTAGGCCTGACTATTTTGTGGAACTTCCTGTGTTTAACCTCTGCTGTCAACCCATATTTTGTGCATGAGGTGGCCCCACCAGTGTGGTTTCCCCACTGAACACCACAGTAAGTTGCAGACAGAAAAGCAAAGTTTGCTGAGAGCCACTTTGCCATGGACCTGCAGAAGTACAAGCAAAGAACTGCCACTGTAAAGCTGATGGCAAGGAGGCAACTTCACTGCCAGACATCACTAATTGTCAGCTCTGTGACTACTGATGTATTTAAACACCTAAGATTGAAGCAATTTCATACCACGGTCATACATACATGCGTGGGGTACACTGTATGGCAGAGCACAGCTGCTGGTCCTCAGATGCAGCTCCAGGCTGGCCAGTGCAGCCACCCAGCTGCAGTGGTGCTTAGGGAGAACCTCACTCCTTGATGCAGGGGAGCTGGGCTCATCCACTGTGAGACAGGAAATAATAGGAAAGCATTGATGGCTGATTGTTTGGGGTGCACTGGCACAACAGGATCAGCCTATGCTCAGTTTTACTCCATGCTGTCTATAGCCCTTGAGACTTTTAATCTTTACTGTGTCCAGATACTATCCCAATGTGTCCAGGACAAAGATGTGCTGCTTATGCACTTTCAGTACAATGATTTCTTAGTGCAGCTTAGCTTCCCATTCCCTTTCAGACTTCTTTACCTTGTCCTTTCCCACAGAGATGTCTTTCCATTGTCCAGTTATTATAGTTTTTATGTGCTTAGAGCCCCTAAGTGGTGGCTATTTGGAGTAGGTGATCCTTGAGTCAGGCATTGAAGAAAGCCAGGAGAAACCCTCCTGCCCTCAGGTCAGTTACTCACTATCCCACAGTCTCCCAACTTCTGTATTCTGTTGATCACTGGAAATTCTCCAAGCCTTTTATTCCTAGACATCATAGGGCAAGACTCTGATAGCCTTATAATGGGGGCACATCCCATCTCACAGGTGGTTCCTCCTGTCTCCATCAGGCTATTGCAGCAGAAAGCTGCAGCATGAGATGAAACACCCACATCTCTCCTGCCTTTTTCTCTGCTGCTGCTTTTTACCTAAGACTATAGTTGATTTGATAACTAATCTCTTTTATTCACCTATTTGTGGCTTTAGAAAAAAAGGCACTTTTTTTTCTGGCATGCATTTGCTTGGTCAGTGCATTTTTGCAAACTTGTATGTGACCAGGTCTGTCTTGAGAAAATCCCATTTCTCAGTTGGCCAGCAGAGAGAGCAGTCAGCATTCAGTGGATGTGCAGGTTGGGACAGAGGTGGTTCCCTGCACACTCAGCCCTGCCAGTAGCTGTTACAGTTAAAAATTACTCATTCTGACAGCATTGCAGAGGTGATTTGTATCTTGCAAGGTTGTGGCTGAAGGCTGAGTTATTGCCCTCGACTGCCTAAGCCTGTAATGTCAGTGCAAACCCTTCCTGCACAGCAGGGGCCATATGGCAGCATCATCACACCACCTGCCGGTTTGGGGAGTCTGGTCAGCATTCACAGTCCCCACCAAAATGGGGGTGTGACACCTTACGATGTCAGACCACTTGGTTTGCTATCAATTTATACTTAGATACCTGGAGATGCTGCAATCTGATCTGGGCTATTCAGGAAGCAAAGGGGCAATGGGATGCGTTTGTATGAATCAAATTCCAGGATGAGAGCCTTGGTCAGGACATTTTGATATGTGTGACCTCCTCTCCTCATACCCTCATTGTCCAGTCAGAGCCTCGTGTGTGCTCTGAAGCACCAATGCTTCCAAGCATCTACTGTAAAATGGTCGTCTCTGCTTGGTTGGGTTTTCTTGTTAGAATGAGTTTGGTCCAGATTTTCTCATTTGTCATGGTTTTTCCCCTACCTTTTCAGGAAACAAGGGTTGTAGACTGAATGACTTGAGAAAGCTGTAGCAGGGAATAGGAATGAGGTGTGAAAATACCTCCCTGTCCCTACAGTAGTCACAGTTACCACGCACTGGGTGTCTTGCAGAACCTTTACCAAGACGCTGTCTCTGACCCAGGTGGTGGCTGTCCCCCACACCTGGCATGAGCCACACTGCTGGAGGGGAGGACCTGCAGAGCATCACTTCACATCACCCAGCAGAGCAGATGGCTCCAGGTCTGGTGGGGTTGCCCTCCTATGACACTTTGGTTTCACAGGCTTGGAGAATCTCATCTCCTCTCAAGGCAAAACCTGTCTGGACATCTGTCTCTCTTCGGGTAATTACCTTCTCAGAAACTTGAGGGATAGAATGCTGGTGATTTTCTTCTGCCTCCTGGCTTCCTCCTTATGCAGGACTTGGCCCAGTTGAGGCCAAGGTTAATGAAACACATCTGAGGAGTGAGTGTCTGGAGACATCTGCCCAGGTTTGTGTGCACTTCCCTGTGGAGTTCAGCTCTGTTTGTTTGTGATCATGGAGTCAGAAGTGAAGCACTCTATACAAATGCAGCCTTTCAGCAAGTTAAATGCAGCTGCAGTAGTGGTTCTGGAAAATCTCTTCAGTTTGACCAAAGATAAACAAATATGGTTGTTTAAGTATCCTCAATGTTTCCTTATACTTACAGTAGGAAATACCTTGGATACTGAGGGCAGTTAAAACAAATCTTACTTAGTTATCTAAGCCTCTGGCAAGTCCCTGAGTTTCTGAGTGAGCTAAGCCACTTCCTAGGCATGAGGTGTACCAAGCTTCATTTTATAGTCATAAAAATAAGCATTAAGGACCTGAGCTGTGAACTGTCACTCACAAAGTCCAACTGAAGTAACATTATTCACCTGATACTTGTGACGAATGTCTGCTTCCTGCTCTGGAAGATGAGCAGGGTGTTTCCAATGAGCTGGATTCCTGACATTATATTATTTAAAAGCAGGAAATGCTCATTTGGCTTGGTTCAGCATCATACCAGCCTTCCCATGCAAGGCTATATCTGGAACCCAAACACTGCAATAAGGCAGGAATCATTATATGTTATTTTTTTTTCAAACAGCCTACACAGTAAGAAGATGGTAGTTATCTCAGCCTTCCCTTCTTTTTAGTATGCAATTGTGGTGGCGTGCTTCCCCCCGTCTCAGCTTGGCTGCTGAAATGGCAGCACACCAGCTCCATGCTTGGAGCCATCCCGAGAAAATGTTCTGCTGTGGCTTTTAACCATTTAGCCGTAAAGCTCCTGCCGCTTCCACTGTTCCTAACTGCTGGGGTGAAGCAAGGGTTGCCAGTCCTTGTTTATAGCAAGCGTAATCAGTTCCACTATTTATACTGTACTCATCACAGAGCACTTTGCTGTATGAAATGGTCACAGTTGTATTTATACCAGTACAAAAACAAAGTCATCACAAATCGAGGAAGCGACATTCAGAGTAATTTTTCCTTGCTACATGATGCTGTTTCTTCAGCAATTGAAACTTTTATCAGGCAGAGTCACTCTCTTAGGAAGAAAATACAGCCTACTCTAAGTCAGGAATCCCACCAGTATTTATCTGCACTTGTGTTTTTGTCTTGCATTAAGTAAATGCAGCTATTTAGTTAAGTAACTTTTACCAGTTGCTGCCTCAGTATGAATATGCAGGGCTGCCAGCCAAGTCCATGTAGTGGTCTTAGTACAGCTGAAAACAGAGTTCGATCTGCTTTGTCAGAAGTACTAAAAATACCTTTTAATATGCTAAGGTATGTGTCTGGCCAGGAGTTGTTTTCAAATGCATTGTCCATGGAGTTCCCATAAAGTAAACAGAGTTCAATATGCTCAGTCCTGAGATGCAAAATAACCAGTGCTGTGGGGTCCAGCTTTTCTCCTTGCTGGTGTCACCAACAGGGTGCTCCCCCTGCCTTGTTCCCAGCAGGAGGCTGGTAAGAAGGGACTCGGGGAAGATTTGCAGTGCCCTGTCTGCCATATTTGACAGAGATCCTTTAGTGGGTAGATTGTTTACTCAACTGTCATTCTCATTTAACTTACTTGATAATTGTTAAACAAAATACTCCAGGTTGGGTGCTTTTGAGATCTGAAAGACCAAATGACTTCGTTGCCAGCAAAGATGACCCATGCAGATTCCCATCTTCTGCTTGCCAGCCTTTCCGTGCTCACATGGTGCATGGAGGTCAGATCCATGCAGAGAGGCCAAGCCCCAGCCTTCCTGAGCTGGTGCCAAAGGCTGTGTGAGTGGGGCCACCCTTTCCAAGGCACAGAGCCTGATGAAACCTTTCTGCCAGTGTTCTCTGTGGCCTCACTGCTTTGAACTGCCATGGACATCCACGGCTGTGGAATGGCTCAGCCTGGCCCTGGCCACATGGGCGCAGGTCCCCAGCCCTTGCCAGGGACCGTGGGGTCCCCACTGCTGGCTGCCTGCAGGGGCAATGCAGACAGTGGAAGTTGTAGGACATTACCACCCTACTCAAGGCCAAAGAATCATAGAATGGTTTGGGTTGGAAGGGACCTTAAAGATCATCTAGTTTCAACCCCTCTGCTGTGGGCGGGACACCTTCCACTAGACCAGGTTGCTCAGAGCCCCATCCAACCTGGCTAGGATGGTTGCTGGGCTTACAGACATCCTCAGAAATGGGGATTATTTGTGGTCATTCAATAAGCAAATTCCCTGGCTTAGCATGTGGAGTCCAAAAAACACACATGGAGATTGCCCAGTGCTGAGGACACCTGAAGCCTGACACGTGACAGAAGTACACGTGTGGGGTCCAAAAGAGGTGTCACCATCTTCACCAACACTTGGTCTCCTCTGAGCTGGCATTGTTGTGTCTCACAGTAAGTTCCTCTGCCTGGCCTGCAGAAGAGCCTGCTCCCAAATACTGTTAGAACTGCTCCTCGCTGCACTGGGAGAGTGATCCATGGAGCTCCAGTGCTACGGCCATACGGCATGGCTGGATTAGCAAATGGAAGCTTTGTTTTGAGCTTTCCGTAATAAAATACCATGCTGCTGGGGCACACAGGCTAGCTAGGGTTTCACTGCTCACTTAAGAAAATGAGGGCAAAGGGTGATTAAATATTAAGTGGGATGCAAGATCTCAGCAGATGCAGTTCATCTGGTAACCTGAGTATGGGCTGGAGGTAAATGTGGTTTCCTAGATACCTGAGAGGGTACTACAGCAACCCATACTGGCCAGCAAGAGGAGCTTTGGGGTTCCTCCATCAGTTTGCGGTGCCAAGAGACCTCAGGGGTGACAGGTGTGGCCATGGAGAGAGACCAAGATGAGGATCCCTGGAATATCTGTATCCTTTTCTGTTTAGCTTTCCACCTCTTCTGTAAATCAAACACCATTTCTGGTGGCAGTAGACTGTCAAGCAGGCTACACTGACATCAAGCAGAAGATATTAATAAAGAAAAACAGAAAAGAGATTAGTGATTAATGCAGAAACTCCCCCCCACCCCGCCCCAGGATGAGCCATGTCCTAAAGCCTCTCCTTCAAGCAAAGCTGCTGCTGACAAGAAAGTTTCTGACCTTCCTTACATTGCAGAAAGGAGGCTTTTACTGTGTGTGTCCATCTGCACACACATGCCCATGGGCCTCCCCGTGCGTACGGACGCAGAGATACAGACAGCTCCTTCCACAGCAGCACATTTTCCAGCAGGTGTTGGCTCCCAGGCTCACTTTGGCATTAGCAATGGGCAACACTGAATTATTTTCTCACCACTCCCGTTAGCAGCTGGCTCTTCTTGAGGAGGATCCACACCTTGGCTGCTGCTACCTGGTCAGATGCAAATGCTGCAAGGGCTCCTGCTCCACTCCCTCCCTCCCTGGCACAAGCGTCAGCATATAAATCTGGATAAATCAAGGCTCTTTCCTTTCTGAGACCCTTAGGCCAACATTTTACAGCTCTTCTAGTAATTTTAACTTCCATAATCCCCCTTGGAAACACTTAAAGATGTTATTTTCTTTCTGATATAATCTGTCCCAAACCTTGGTTCCTTTATGAGGACAAACTGGCAGTGGAAACATTGACAGCTATACAGGGAAGTATTGTATTGCTTAAAGAACTTTATTTAGATTGCTCCATTGCGGGAAGAGTTATTTGTTGGTTGGTTTTGTTTTTTTTTTTTCATTTTGGACGGTGCTAAAGACGCCATAAAATTAGACGCCATAAAATAAAAAACCAGTATTATTCCACTGATTTGTACATTGCATGTTCATGTGTCTTCAAAATTAAAAGAAATCATGATAAAACTAAGCAAATAAATAGTCTTGAGAGGGCTAATCCCTTTCCTTCATGCTCCCAGCAGCCACCAAAGCCAGCAGGGATCCCGGGAGGGCAGGAACGGCAGAGCCCGGGCTGAGCGGCGCGGAGGAGCCTTGGGAAGGCTTTGTTGCTCTGCCATGGGGACACGAACGTTTCTGGCCAGCTGACAGCATGTGTGGCGAGCGTAAACATTTGGCTGCAGCAAAGAGATGCAGACGAGGGAGGCAAGTTGTGCACAAGATAAGAAGGGTCCTTGCGGCAGCACCCGGCTGGTCACGGGCGCACAGCACCCTCGGGGAGAAGCGGGCACGGGCAGAGGGCAGAGGGAGATGCAGCCGTACGGGAAGGACAGGGGTTTTGCAGTGGAGCGGGCACTTGCCTGATGCTTCTGCAGCCTTCTGGGGTCCTGGAAGGGTTAAGAAACCGTGGAAATGCAGCACTGGGGGCACATTAGGAGGCTGAGGAAAGCGCTCAGAAGCGGTCTGGACGATGCTTGCAGCACCGCTTTTGATCGTGCTGTGTTCTGCATCAAAACAGCAGCCATTTTGCAGGGAAGGAGGGGATAAGTGGGTGAAGAGCACCCAGGCCTCCGCTTTTCAGCTCTTTCTGAGCAGGCCAGCTGTCCACACTGGTTCAAGCTTAATTCATGCTCTGGGTTCATGACAACAGCCTTTTAAAGCTGGAGCCTTACCCTGTACATCCTCAGCCACAGCAGTACCCCCGTGCTGCTCCGTGGGGCCAGTGAGCCTTTGGGCTCTTACTTTCCTGAAGGGCCAAGCAAAGGAATTTTGCCTTGTTTCAGCCTCTAATCCAAATACACGAGAAATAACTTTGTAAATATTTCAAAAATACCTTGAGGCCTTAGGCAGGCTGAGGAGAAGGGGTGCAAGGTGCTGTTATGCCCAGGGGTGTTACAAACCTCTCTGAGTGGCTCAAGGTGCTGCAGGATGGGTGTTGTGCAGTGGCTGCAAGAGAGCAGCTGCCACACGTGTTCGTGTGTGTGTGTGAAAGGGCTAACTTGGCTTTTCCTTCTTCTGAATGTTCAGCATAAGCAGGGAATAATAAAATGCATTTTTCCACAGGGACCAGAGGAAACAAATTACTGCCTGGGTGTAGCTGAGGGCAGAGTCTGGCGCATTATTTTCTGGGTAATAATTCCCACGAGGCCTTGTGGAAACCCAGCTTTTTTTTTTTCCCCCCGTCCTCATTTTTCTACTTCCTTAAACTTTCCAAAATACTCTGCTGTAACATATTTTTCTCAGTCACATGTGTTAGTGAGGAGAGAAAAGGTTAAATTCTCCTTTCGTACTATAATGTAATTCATTTCCTGTTTTTCACAACTGTCTAGACACAGATCTAACGAGCATTAACCCTGAATCCCACCATTGGGTTAAAAATAGAGGCTTTAAATATAAAAGTGTGTGGTAAGAGTAAGATTGTAGGTTTTTACCTACCACCAGGAGACAGCACGTTTAAATGAGAACCATTTAATTAGCTATAAGTAACAAAAAAAATTGCTTCAGTTTCAGAGGTTTAAAAAGGCTCCTGGTTGCTTTATATATACCAGCAGCAACACAGGCCCTGCTGAGTTGTGGCACAGACAGGTTGATTCCCCCTCAGGAGTTATATTTGTCTGGATTTACACCTCCAGCTATATTAAAAAAAGAAAGAATAAATTCCACTTCAGTTGGAGAGCTATAAAAAGATTGAGAGAAAGTAATTTAAGAGAGCACCAAGGTTGAAAACCGTGGTCTGCTTCTGATGGGAGACCCATGGACAAAATGTCCAAGGGCCCTAGGCCCAGCTGAGGAGGGTGCCCCAAACTCCAAGGGAAAAAGTGATGGCCATGGTACCAAGAGGCACCTCGTGTTGGGTCCCAGCCTAGCACAGCACTGGAGAGCTTGCAGTCACGACCAGACCCAGAGGGGCTCTCATCAGCTTAGGCTGGATCATGGTTGGGCTGGAGGCTGGCCCCAGGTTAAGCCAGGCAATTGCCCCCCATGGGTGTGTAGCCTCCTCTGACACTTCCCACCAGCTGGGCTGCCACACCGGAGTGGGAGGAAGGAGAGAAAGAGATTTCTGGCTTGGAACACGAGCTAAACCCCTCACAAAAGTGAGAGTTCTGCCTGTGGAGGCAAAGCAAGAAAAAGCAAAACTGTAGCCCACCCTAGCTTGGCACAGGGCACAGATAGGGACCGAGGCAGCTTCTTGGCTGACAGTTTGTTACACACACCTTTCACATGAAAGATTACCCACAGAGACATCATACTTTATGTACTTCAAGAATAAAATTAAATGCTGGTAAGAATTATCTTAACCCAATGCTTAAAAGCCCTGTTAAAATAAGTCAAAATTCCTGGTGTGCTGTGACGAGGAGGAACTCGCATTTCCTGTGCTGACTGCGTTTCTCTGTCTACGAACACAAATCCCATGGGGTGGTTTGTTTATTTTCCTGTGAAGCTGGGAGTGGGTGTCTTTCCTGTCCCACCACCCGCTTCTAGCCATTGCATGGAAGCAGCAGCACCTTTGGGAGCTCTGGGATGGACCTGGCATCTCAGCTGCAAACCTGTGGGTGCTGCTGTCTGCATTCAAGGTCTGTTCTGACCAGGACTGAAATTATCCAAGGAAAACATATTAAAAAGGCATTTGTTTGTTTTCAACTAAAAAATGCAGTGTACTATGCATCAAGAATGGTGAAGAGTGAACTGGTGTCCTTCCAGCTTAGGGAAGGCCTTTGAACCCCCATGAGTTATTTATAGAGCCTTTTGGAAAACAGCTCTTTCCAATTTCTGCAATTTTGATCAAAAGAACAGCTCAGGTTTTGTCAAAAATAAAGCAACCCCCTACATTGTTCACTGGGGTTCACCCTTGTAAAGCAGAGAGGCAGAAATGAGGATTAGGGAAAGGTGGGGCAAAGCAGAGTCATAATTTTAATATTTATCATGTAAGAGGATTTCAAATGCTTTTTGGACAAACTGTACTTCTTTTATTAGGCTCTAAGACAGACAAGTGAGGGCACTCCAAGGAAGTATACAGGGTGACTCGTTATCATTGATCAAGGCAGACCCTCATCTATGTTTCAGGATGCCTGTCCCTCTATCCCTGAATGCACTTAAAAGGGTGGAGGTGCTAGCAGCAATAACATGAAAATGGGGCCCAACATACTCCTAAAAAATCCAGCATTCCCCTTAAAGGATTTAAGCACATTTAGTCTATTAAAATAAGTAGAACTTACTATTTTCAAAAAAGTTTTAATAAGAAATGTGTCTTAACTACAGCTTTCTCGTTTAAAAGGCTCTGTGCTCTGGTCCCATCCTGTGATTCCAGAGACTTGTGTCTGGGTAGTGCAATGCTCTAACTGCAGACCCGAGTCACAGCATAACTACAGAGACTTAGGAAACCACTCAAACATATCTCCTGTGACAGTGCAAATGAGATTGAAAACAAAACATCTGCATTTTCCACAGCTGGCATAGCTTTCATGAGGCAAGTAATCCTGTTTTACCATGGTAACTTCTCCTGTTCTAACCAGAGGCACATTTCATTTGCCTTCTCAACTGCTTTTCCCCAATTTATTAGGAGTCCTTTCAGTGGGCTCCTACTCATGTTCCCTCTGAGCAGGAGCCTTGGTCAGACTGTTTGCATTCCTGACACTAATGAGATGCAATTGTTCCCCAACCCCAAAAAAAGATTAAAAATCACTCAGGTAATAGGTCTAAAAAAAACCCCAATATTTTGTAAGCCATAAGTTGGAGTTGAAGGTCTCAGGTCAATGTGAGCACTGGTGATCTCTTTTGGGGCAGCAATCTCTCCTGTGCTATGGGCAAGTACAGATTCATGAGCACAAGCTCCATGTTAGCACTGTTTCTGTTAGAAGCGAGGGCTCATTTCCCTTTGAGAGATGATGAAGCAATAACTTCTGCTGCAACAATGAGCCAAGTTCTGGATGTTCCTGCAGAAGAGTCTTTGCTTGCAGTCATCAGAAGCTCAAGGCTGATAAGGTCACCACCTTGGAAGCAACGAGACAACCAACTCTGTGGTTCACATTGTTTGAACATTTATTGCAATTCAGTGTCAAAAATGTTTTACAAAAATACTGTCTGCACAGAACAGCTGTAAAAATCAGTTGAACATGCAAGGGAAGAGGAAAAAAGTGTGCAAATTTATAATGGAAGGATTTTAACCACACAATAATATTAAACAGAAGTCTTATATAAGAGATGCCTTTCACTTCATATCATCTCTAGTTACAACTTCAAGGAAAAATAAAACAGAACACACACTCTCTTCCATATATAAGTAGGTATTTATAATTACTGTAGATTAGTTCCTAAAGATGAGCATATTTGCTATTTCAAATTAAAATGTTCTCTTGGTAACTGACATGTTAGCATTCTGTGCAGCACAGGATGGCTAAAGAAAAGCAAATTCCACCCTCAGTTGCCCTCCCAGGAGGAGAAGCAGCAACACTTGGTCAATAGAGAGGGAATTTCTCTGGTGTTAAGAGTATTTATACACTAGAGACTGCATGTGTCAAGGACAAGATGGATTTGTTCTCCCTAGGGCCGGATCCTGCAAAGCTGATTTGCTACCAACAAAATCACTGGAGGAAGACACTGGGTAGAAATTTAGTGCTGGTAAAGACTCAGAGCCCAGCAGCCACACGCTGACAGCTGTGTGAATGGCTGACCACAGCTTCAGAGCCTGTAACCAGCATCATACAACCAGTGAGCTGAGAAAGCAGCACAAGCAGGACACCAGAGTCCCAAACCTTGAAGGAGGGAGTGAGTCTACACCAGCCTGATCAGCCATCAGCTCCACAGGGCCTGTGCTTGTGCAAACAGGCCAGCTACAAAGAGGGGCATTTTAATTTAAAGCTATGTCTTTTTGGCAAGGTGCTGATCTACAAGGAAGCTGTGCAACATGTTTGTAAGGACAACCGCAGAGGACAACGCTGGTTTGCTATACCAAGCAGGAAATCAGTGTGAAAAGCACATCTGATTTGTTTGCTACACAATAGGATTTGAAATGTTCCTGCTCTAAATGAAATTTTAGCCACAAAAGGCCAAGGAATTTTCTGGGCAGGAAAAGCTGGTTTAGTACCTGTGTATGTTCTAGAAGGTGACAGCTTCACAAAAGTAATTGGAGTCAAACAGAAATGGGAATACAAACAGTTCAAAACCTAGGGCAAAGAAAAATAATATAAAATATATTCCCATATACAGAAAGTGGCAGGGTGCAATTAAATGTTTACATACAAAGCAATGTCTTCAGAGCAATACACATTTTCCTAATCACTTTACATAATAAAGGATCTAGAAACTCCCACAGTTAAAAAAAAGAAACCCAAAAAACATAAGAGGAGGTACACACGCTTTATGATCAAACTTCAGCATACCATAGTTAGTATAAATGGCTTAAGGTATGTACAGCTGAAATCATGCCTTTTGAAATGGCCACCACATCAAAAACTGGCCTCTTCTAGAAAGCTGAAACAGAGATCTCTGCGATCTCTCCCTTCCTAAGGCTCCTCCCTTGCATGGATCTATTTTTCCTCTTCACAGCACCATGTTCTATGCTGTTGCACTAGTTAATACATCCTCTAAAAACAATGAGATTTCCCTGGATATGCTGGCAAGAGAAAACCCCAAAGAGAGGAAAAACTCTCCTTTTCTAGTATAAGAACTGATGCACATCTAATAGAAATGCATCAACTAACTGTAAGGTGAAATGTCATTTGAAAAGAACATTCTATTTCCAAAGCACATGCAAAAGTCTCTTTTCCCCTTCACAACAGCTTTGCCACAATTGTCTTAAAATAAAGAGGTCCGTTTTGCCTGAGAGCAGCCTTGAACCACCCCCCCTGGGGAGCCCCTGATATCACTGTCAGTTTGGTTACTCTGCCACATCCTCAGCCAAGCAGATGCCTTTGCACAGTTAAAATACTGATTGCTTTGTTTATAAATGGTTAGAGTAAGGAATTTGGATGCAACAGCATTTTGTTTTAAATACAAACCAAGAGTACTGAATTCACTGCAACATCTCCCTGTACCAGCCACTTGAGAAACAATGAGTCTCCAAAGATACCAAAGCCATCTTTGACAATTGCTGCATCAGGAGGGTAATGACTGAGGCAGTAACTGAATAAGGCTTATTCTGTTTGTTTAGTCCGTTTTGTTTTGTACAGTAGTTGCTCGGTTTGCTGCTAGTTTGGACGCTGACAGCAATATCCCAGACCTCACACAAGCAACAGACAAGCGTCTGTGTGTAACAAATCACCTTCAGCACTTCGACCCTTACAGTGCACTAAGAAAAAAAAACCACAGTAATTGAAGTAAGTTTTATAAATAGGAGCCTCAGCTGCACATTAAATCTGTTGTCAGTATGACCCATGCTCTCTGGGCAGAAGAGGCCAGTGAAGGGTTGGCAGAGGCGATGGCTGGAGCCATGACATTCCCAAATTGCAGCTCCATGTTGAGAATTTCCATCTTCTTATGCAAGGAATGCAGTAGGCCAGATTCAAACCTGAGCTTAAAATTCACTCAGTATCACAGTCTCACAGAGGGTAAGTGCTAAGCACAGATGCAGAGTAGGCAGAATGCTGCAGCATTTCATACCAAAATACTGTTGCCTCCCCATCACAACAGGTTGGCTCACTGTGGGTGGCAGAGGCAAAACTACAAAACAAACCAACCCCAAGTCAGAGCTGGAAACAGAGGATGCCAAGGGGCACAGGTCTTCTCACTGCTGGAAAAAGGAGCTACAGGCCTCTCCAAATTCAGTGGCAATGCTTCACTCACTTCACTTGCAAGTTTCTGTCCTCAATGCCCTCACTCACGAAGCCAGATTTCAGCCTTGTCTACTCGCTGCCATCAATGCAGGAAGGAAAACAGAAACTGGCCTCCTTTACTCACAAACATCCCCCAAACAAGCACAAGTGTATTTTTCCAAGGTAGCAGTTTTTAAATCACTTTCAGTTGACATGAGTATGATCAGCAGGCTTATGCTTTCCACCAGCAGTCAAACTGATGAATGGGCCATCAACACCAAGATAAAGCTTGTTATCCTGCATCTGTTTTCCCCTCATCTCTGGAGAGTGACCAGCTCTGAGCCACAGCAAAGGGTGGCACAGGCTCACAGAGCTCTCTGGAAGAGCAAAAACTCGGAATTCGCTGTTAGGCGGCTGGAGAAGGGCAGTTCTTGTCAGCATGACAAACCTTTTCCTTGTTTTCCTCCCCTCTTCCCACTGCTCCATCTAGAGGCAGCTTTTTTCCCTTTTCACATCTCTACCAAGAGTATGCAAAGTGATTTAGTTTGCAAAAACGCAGGTACTGTCATTTTAAAATACAAACAGCTGCAGAAAAGTGTTCAAAGTCAGTTATAAAAATGTAAAAAAAGGAACAGCATATTTAACAATAATTAACTCAAGTAGTTCTTCCTGAATTGTCCTGAGTACTCCTCTTCCTCACAATTTTTGTACAAAGTCACACACAACCCACTAAATATTTACCCTTCTGAGGTATCCTGCTTACATCATGCACAGAGAAAGTGCTATACAGGAAATCTACTGGCAAACAGCAAAAACTTTCCACTGCAGGTTTTCAGATTGCTATGTATGAGCTGGATTCTTCAAGCTCCACTGTAGAGAAAAGTGAAGCATTGCATGCAACAGAGGAGACAGTGAGCCAGATCACAGCCACAGTGAAGTGGCCACTTACTCTGTGGGACTGAAAATTTAGCTCTAGGTTAGGGTCAGAGGATTGCATAAAGCAGCTCAGCACTGGAAGCAGAAGGGACTAGGGTCCTTGGGTCTTTGCCCCTGGCATGGAGAAAGAACCAAAGATGTCAAATGCCACGTTGGAAATCCCTTGCTTACCCCAGTCCTGACTGCTAAGTACTAATCACTCCCTAAGCTCCAGGGCTCTGAAAGTAAGCATTTGCTGCCAGTCTTCCAGTGAATAAAAACCGCATCATTTCATGAGATTCAGTGGCCCAGTTCTCCCTATATTTTACCAGCTCCAAGATGACTGAATTCACTTGACAGCAGTGGGAATACAGGACACTGTATATGTTGGAAAACACGGGCTTGAAAAAACAGATTCTAACCTCACTTCAGGATTTCAACTAGTGCAATTAACCTAGTGAAGCAGGTAAGAATTTACCTTGTGAGATTAAATCCAGTCCTTTGTTTCCCTATCATAGAACTTCCTCCCTTAGAGATAATGCTCATCCCTGTGTCTTCTCTTTTCCCATTTGCTTAGTCTTTCATAAAACCAACAAGTTAAAAGAGGATGGAGTAAAGTCTTAGGTATTTATATGGTGCCTATCATCTAGGCATTCAAGCACTGAGTAGAGCAAGAAAACTAATGTAAAGAGGTAAGCATTAATACAAGAAAAGATGCTTACTATCACAAACATTTCCCTTTAAATCACTGTACAAAATACAAAAGTTCACATTGTACACTGGATTTTTGTTTGAAAGGTACTCAATCTATTAGAGGTAGAAAGTGGTATGTTGCAATTCTGCCTCGCAAGTAGGCTAGAGTTCTATCCTAAGTATTTCAGAATGTGTCCTTTTAAAAGCACAAAAGTATTATTAAACTTGTCACAGGGATATTTTTCATAAATATTTCTAAAATGTCATATTTATAAATATGTATGCTAAATAAAACCAGATGGAGGAACAGTTCAACAGTCCTAGCCTCATATTGCTTTCTCTCTTAGAAACAAACCAAAAGAGTTCTCAAATGGATGTGGGGCAAATTCATTTTTAACTTCTAAAAACAAAAATGAAGGGTTTTTTGCCCTGTATCTTGTACTGTGATGATAAAAAAGGGACTCTGTACAACATGCTGTATTTATACACCAGTCCTATGGAAGTCTGTATTCCTTAAGTGCTGCGTGTCAGTGAGCAACTTCACCTTTCATCTCCGAGATCCTCTCGTTCCTTGAGTCAGGAGCTTCAAACAAACATGAATATTTACACTATTTACAAATGGAGTGTCCAAGCTCTGTGACAAAGTGTCCTGTAGAATCTCATAAGCTGCAGTGACCCAAGTTCAGAACCTGAACAAGTTGATAAACTCCTGTGGTGAAAGAGAGGTGGAGCAAGTCTCTGGGTTGTTGGCTGTGCAGGGGTGATCAGTACCCTGGGAAAGGAGAAAACAATTCTATTTAGAGAGGCTGCAGAAAGGGTGCCAAAGCATCAGCCAACTTAGCACTGCCCCTCTGCCAGACATCGCATGTGCAAATAGATAGAGCAGAGCCCAGAGTAATAGGCAGCTCAGAACTGGGCTTCATATCTTAGGGGCAAGTCACTGAAAAAGGAAGCAGCAAAGATCCAATTAATTCTTTTCCCCTCTTCTGAGGGAAGAGAGGCTAGAGCCAACCATCAGCTACAGGAGTTTAACTCCCGAGACATGCCTTGCACATCACCACAGTGGTAAGCAGATTTTTGTCCTGGGCCATTTTGCAGCCATCAGCTTTCAGTCCACCTAATCCTGTTGCCAAGACCTCCACTTCCATGTACTGGGTAGAGGAAGCTGCTGCCAGTGCTAAAACGATTTCTTGCAGGCAGCCCTAAAACATGCCCATCTTCCAATCCTCTAGCCCCAATGGACACTACTCATGTTCAAGATAAAGATGGGATCCCTGAAGCACAGAGGAGAAAGGGTCTTAAATAGCTGAGGGAGAATTAAGATGTAGGAATTCACTAGGCTATGCAGGCAAAGGAACTGCAGCACCCTAAGCCAGCTGCAATCAGAGGAAGCACTGGATGCCCATGGCTCCTGCTCCAATCAAGTCTGTCCCACCTGCATCTCATACCTTCCAGGAAAGGATGTGGCAGTGCCTGCACAGCTGCAGTGTGTCACCATACTGCTCCTTCCGTGGGTAACACCTTATGAGCTTGAAGTACATCTTTTTCCAATCCAGCTGTCCTTTGTCAGATAAGATCAGACGTTTGCGAATCTTAAAGAAAAGATACACACAGTTATAGCAGGTCAAAAAAATTATTTGTGCTGTTAAGCTCATGATGTTTTCTCCCTTGCATGTCAACCTTGCCAGTCCCGTAACAGCTCCCTTGCAACAGCAAGAAAGCTCTTACTTTGAATATCCAGCTATGAGCATTTTCCTGATGGGAACAGCCTCACTCAATACCATTATGAGGGTCTGTTCCCAATTCATGAACTTCAGTGCAGGAAGCCTGAAACCCTGGGAGCTATTTCCTATTACTTTGTGATTGGCAGCATGGCAAGTAGAGCTGCATTTAACTGTTTTAAAAGTTGAGGTATTTTTCTCTAAGAGTCAGTCATTTATCATATTAGCTTGGGAGAGACCTGTCCCTCTTTTAGGGTTCCTTAGTTGCAGAGGCTGGATTTGAATTTACTTAATAATAGAAATAACTCCTCCAGAGTCACTTCCAATGTCAGATTCAGAGTGAGTAAATAAAGACAAGTCAGCAGAGAAATCTGGCACATGGCTCCTGAAGTGCAGAGGTCTAGTATAAATACCCCAGACATTCACCCATAAACAGAGAGGGATTTTTGTTTGTTTGCTTTTAAGTTTAGACGATCCCAGATGATTACCAGCCTGCCAGAGATGTTTACACAGGTACAAAGTGGGTGGCAGCAGGGCTGCTTTCCACATACCATCCTGTCACTCACAGAACAACTCAAAGGGGATTTCTTGCTCTAAAGGGCAAGAGAATACAGCTCATGGACCACATCCACAAAGATTCTCTGCAAGGGTGCCAGTCCCTGGGACATCAGGGTGATTGCTGGAGCTTGCCTGCACGTTCTCCCTGCACACGTGGGGCAAGGAGCAACTGCAAGTCATGCAGTTGTTCCCACCTGGATTAGGATTGAAGTTCAGTGTATGATTAATTCCTCAAGCTCCTATTTCAGGAATCATTGCCGTGGCGTGTAAAACCCTCTATATAAATCATCTTCACAGCCATTCTCATGCCAGCCTGTATTATCAGCTTGCGGCACAGTCCTCAGATCCAAGAGACAGCCAAGTAAGAGAACACACAGGGCAGGCACTCCTTCTAGTGGGGTACACCAAGGACCCGATGGCAGTTTGCCCCTCCTTGTACCTGTCTGTCTGTGAAGTGGTACTGGCACAGTTTCTTCCACAGCAGCCGGTCTTCGCTGAGCACTTGGAGGTCAGGAGCCACCTGACCCAGGCTAACCAGGTCCCTCCCATCGCTCAGTCGCTGCATGATGTTCAGTTGTAAACACAACGGCAGGTCGGTGAAAGTGGTTCCTTTAAAGGCAGGCTGGAAGAGACAGACAAAACTGAGCTCCCAGGAAGCTGAAAACCTAAAAAATCCTAGCTTGCAGCAGAGCTACTGGTTTTTAAAAACTTCTTCACACAGAGAACAAAGCAGCAGTTCCCTCTCCTTAAATGAAGGAGACATTTTACATAGAAATATTTGACTTTCTGCCCCAGAACAGTTTGAGACAACCTCAAGGAAGAGGACATGTATCTGTAGTACAAGAGTTGAAGTCCAAGCCTCCTTCTGTCTCCTTTTTGTCCACCCCACATCCATATTTGTGAGACTCTGCTCCATGAAGCATCACCATCAGCTTTCACTACAGCAGGACATTGGCTGTATTGTGGTATCAGCTATTGACCATCTCTCCGCCACAAGGGAGATGGGCATTACTGCTCAAGTTCAGCTCAGGTTACACACACTGCTGGGAATCTCATGCTCTTCTGACATGTGTTTTAGCTTATGTCATCACAGGATCTTGCTGCAACCGCAGCAGTGGCTGGTGAGTACCCACAGCAGGATTTTTCCCTGCATGGCTTCCCAGGTCACTGCTGGCAGGGCTAACTTTTCCTCTGGGAGCACTTGAAGGACCTGCCCCTTTCCCATAGGCTGCAGCCCTGGTTTTCCAGGTTGTTCGGCCACAAAGACAAAAGGCACCCCCATCTACCTTTGCTTAGCCTCCACAGCGTCCAGGATTGTTTTGCAACTCCACATGGGGCACAGCTCCAGGACAAATTGACCACAGTAGATCTGCATGTCCTGCACTCAGGGGAAATCCAAGGTATACACAGGAGCAAGGGACCACATCATGTGTATACCAAGGTATACACATCAGCAGGGACCACAACCTGGGCTCCAGCTGCTTCAAAACCAGCCCCAGCCTTATTAAGGCAAACAGCAGCTTCTAGGATTGGGCCCCAACGAAGAAACAATGTTAGACAGATGTGCCAAGTTCATCCTTTACCCTGCACAGAGATGCTGCTATTTTAAGTTGCAGAGTCACAGCACCCGCCTCGTCTTTGGCAGAGCTATTAACTGTTTCAAACAAGCCGCACACAGCCCACCAGCAGCAGGGGAACACTGCATGAGGCTGCTTTTAATCATGTGGTCCCATCTCCAGCCATCCCACGGCATGGGAGACTCCAGAGGAACAATAAGTACGTCTGCACAGCAGCAGCTCCTGCCTTCCCTCCAGTGCCTCAGTGCCAGCCTGCCCAGCCCAGCGACACTGCCTGGTACCTGCAAGGACCAGAGCTTCTCAACCAAAACATCCATTCTGGCATCGCCACCCGCCAGGCAGACCTGACACAATCGCTCCCAAAGGAGAAAACTGTCTCTACCAGCTCCAGAGGACATTCCTTCCCCTGACAGCCTGGGGCATTTTTTGTGGTAGGACAAATGCACTGGATCCCTGGATCATGTCCCACTGCTCTTCCTTGCCAGGCTGTATTTTGCATTCTTCTGCACTCTGTCTATATATAAGCTTTGTTAGGGCACAACAGGCAAGAGTAAGCTCAGAGACTCTTGGGTCAAAAAAAACCTCCCAAAGCTCACACTTGTATCTCTTTTTCTAAAAAAGCCTGTATGACTCAAGCAAATCCTTACAGGTTTTCTGGATTAGGCCAAAAACTTATCTGCTACTACTTTTCCCTCAGTATTCTTTTCCAGGACTTTTCAAGCATTACTTTTTTTGGAGAAAGAACACAGCTTTGACCAGAACAGATCAGTATGCAGTCATTTTCTGGACAAAAGTTTGTCCTTTTTTAAAAGCAGCTGTAGCACATACAATGCAAGGTTGGTTTTTGGTTTTTTGTTGGTTTTAGTATTTTTTTTGTATTATTTAGGTCTTGGGTGTTACAAGACATTTCCCCCTCCAGAAACACCACAAGCTCACTGCACCATAAGTAACTGGCTGCACAGAGCTGAGCTTCTTTCTCTGATTTCAGCTCGTTTTGTTCCAGCTTTAACCGAACTTATCTTCAGTGGTGTGAATTTTTTTTGCAAACTCTACACGTATTTTATTTACTTTAGAAAAAGTATCTGGAAACCTACACATAAGTATGCATAAAAGGCAGTTCCATTCACAAAGCAATGTTTTGATGCACTTTTGTCTGAATAGGCAGAGTTCTTCACGACTACAAGGGGAACACCAACGCAGGTATCAGCACTGGGGGAAAGCTTTAGCATTTCAGTGGAGTGAGTATCCATTTGAGGTAGGAAAAATGTGTATATATATATTGTCTTGGGCAACTTATTGTTGGTATCCCTGCTTGAGCAGAGGGGTTGGACCAAATGACCTCCAGAGGTCTATTCCAACATCAAACTGTCTGTGAATGTGTGAAATGGAACAAGTTCAGATTTGATTCCCATGTAAAGCCATGTTAGGAATTTATCATCTAACACATCCTTCCCATCCCCACAGATGCTGTTGAAAAAACAGATGTTGTGAAAGCAGGACTTGTCCAGCTGGAACAGGTAGCTCCAGACTACTGGAAGAATCACTGTTATTTTCAGCCAGGAAACAAAGTTATGCAGCTATTTGAAAATTTGCATTTAATTTACAGATTTAACAAATCTAAAAACCTCAACTATCTGATAAATAAGTTTTGAAGGCAGTTGCTCAATTTGAGAAAGCCTGAGTTGACTTTTCACACTGAGGCCTGGCCTCTGAGGCCTGAAGAGGGGGAGATGGTTTTCTGCCCAGCTTCGTTCACACAGCACTTCACAGCCATTATGGAGTCAAGCCACAGTCTGTGACCAGTAACCTCGAGCATGATGCTGGGTTATGTACATTGAGTTTGAATTAAGGGAGTCAAGTAATGCCAGGAATGCATCCAGTTATTCTGGCAACTCCAGGTCCTTCCACTCTGTGCTTGCACTGGGAGTACAGTGGGAAGCAGTCACCCAAACGAGAGCTGTTAACACAAAAAAGTTTCATGAAAGAGACAATAATTTTAGCTTTCAGGATTTGTGCTTACCCTGGTAATCTGAATGTTGTTCAGTTGCTGCTGCCAGTGGAGAATGCTCTCCATCCTGTGCACCCACATGTTGATGTTTCCAACCAGGACAGACTTGCCAACTCGTTGAACTAATGTGCAGAGGGATGTGTAGAGGGTCTGCAGCAATTCCCGTATTAGCCTGATGTTCTGCTGATCTTCAAGGACTTTGGAAGGATAGGAAAGGTTAAAAAGGGAATTGTCAAAATCCTTTTCTGAATCTACATGTTTCTCAGGCAAGTCAAGTTACTTGCTATAACTTCACAGGCCAAGAGAGCCAGCCTGTGCTTTTCTTTTTAGAGGAAAGCACTTAAACATTAGCCAGTCATAGCAGTTTAGACAGCAGATGGAAAGAGAGCCTCCCAGGATAAGCAGATGAGATCTGCCATTTCTGCAGCACTTCCCATTTCCAGCCGCTGGCAACCAGCCAGTTTTCTCCTCTGATACTGTACAAGAGGTTATCTATGTGCACCTCTTCCCCATCTACCCCAGCTAATGTGCATTCCTCATTATGTTTAATAACAAGGTGCTCTCAAGACCAACACTTCAGTCACAGCTAAACATCCATGAGGGAAGTGCCACATCTCACCCACAATTCATTCCCTGAACAGGTAAAGACACCCTCCCAGAGCAGTGGGAGTACTAGGTACAGCACACTGCCAACAAGGCAGCAGCAGAGACTGCAGATATGCCTGGCCGAGGGCAGGAGCAGCCAGATCTTCTGCAGTCAGAAACAGGACTCAGGAGGATGCAGAAGGGGTGGTAGTGAGGAATGCTGGAAAAGGAATCACCTCTCAGATACCTACCAGACTACAGACATTTCTTCCCCTCTCCCCAAGTCCTTCACTGAGGGAAAAGAAAGCAGAACTGCACTACAGAAATAAGGAGTGGTGCCCCTCTTCACCCATTTTGCATTGCCTGACTATTCTCAAGGATGTACACCAAAGTACATCAGATTAAATCAGACTCCCCCACACTGTTTCCATTTCTTACCTTTCTGAACCACTTTTTCCAAAATGTTCATGTAGTTTTTCTGGGCAATGCCACTCAGTGACGTCAGCTGAGACTTTGCTATCAGCTCCAACAGCTGTGGATAAAAATAGAAGTTGCAAGCCTTAGAGCACAGAGATACCTTTCTAATCTTGACTCCTAGTCACATGACACAGCAAAACAGTCCAGAGACTTGTTTGCTGCTTGAAAATAAAAAGGAGACAGAACAACAGAGCAAAGTAACGCAAAGGGGAAGGAGAGCCAGGCCAAATAATTAAACTCGCATCAAAAGAGGTTGGGGGGGAGGGGGGGGGGGAAGGCATTTTAATTATCTTCAGTGGCAGGGGGAGAGAGAACTTGATTTCATGGTTCAGAGATGCAGAGAAACCACAGAGTGGTGCTTGGACTGACAGCCGCTATTCACACCAAGGGAACAGTGAACAGCCAACGGCACCATCCTTCACTGGGGCATAAACAAGCAATGTCATAAGGGAACACAAGCAAATGCCTGTTTGGATGGGGATATTATTGATGGAGCATTAATGAGAATCAGACTCCACAATTTACGTCAACTCCTGGGTTGCATGGGTTTTGTCAGAGTGCTGTCGCCACGACAGAAAAGTTAAGTACGGTAGGAAGAACAAAAATCCTCACCACAACAAACCGCTGCTCCCCCAAGGTTTCCTCCGTTGTTCAACTCTAACAACAAACCACCTTTCCCTGTCTGCCCTGTTTACTTGTTAACCTCCCCTAATGAAAATCTTGCTTTTACTTTCGATTAGAATTTACTTCCCATCACGGATCTCCTGAGTCTCGAGCAAGCTGAACAGTGAATTTGGGCTGCAGTTGCTAAAGGAAGCATTTCCCACAGGGAAGGATGCTATCTCCTCCCCATCTCTGTACCACAAGAACAGCTGTGGAAGTTTCCTATGGATCATGCTCTGCAGAACATGTGGCCTGTGATCTTACAAGCCTTTCTCCCTTCCCCCAACATTATATAAATGCACAGACTGTCCACGTGTCAGTCCATTTGTTTTGGGTGTACATAGCCTTCTGTTTTAATTTAGAAAGGAAAGGAAAAACCTTTTATGCTACAAATCAATCAACACGTTGCCGCATGACCAGCTTATTAATCCTTTATCATCTGCAGCTCCGGTATCCCATTGCTGGCACCACAGAGAGTCCAGAGAAGGTGCAACTACTTGTGTCAAGTAACTAAGATGGCTTTCGACTAGACTTGATAAGTCATGAGCTGAACTGTTTGCCCTGCTGTAAGAATGACAGGAATGTATCCAAAAAGTCACCGGCAGCTTGCCATGAAGCAGGAGCTGAGGGAGGGGTTTTACTGCAGCCTGCTCTGCTCATCTGGGGCACCGGCATGTGACTGCCACTTAGGAGCAGTGAAGTTGCCTAGAGTGACCAATCTCTTCTTCTGTGTAATATCCAGGCTAACACCACCATCAGATGGCTTTGAGTTTACATTCTATTAATATCTTGCACCTCACATGACCAAAAAAAAAAAACCCAAGATGAAAAAAGACCTGCACTAACTCCTGTGAAGGGCAGGCTGCTTGTTTTCTTGGCTTGTTTGGAGGAAACAGGAGATGCAGGAGAGCTGGGTAATATTTGGTGCACAAGCATCAGTGGATTTTCTGGCTATATAAGCTAAATGAGATCACAATAATTAAATACTCCTAAAAATAAGGCGGCTTGCAAGCTGTTTGAAAAGCTTATAAAAAGTCTTTTCTTCATTCTTTTATATAAAGAATGAAGAAGTAGGAAAAAACCCAACCCATGTCCCATAGTAGTCTGTAATACTCTGCTTACCCTAAACTGTTTAGCCTTCAGACCTTTGATTATAGTGATCAATTTGCCAGACTCCATCTGTACACTGGCCACACATGCACCCAGATCAGCTCATCTGTGCACAAACAACTGCTGTCTCCAGATTGCACTGTTCTGGAACTGGCACAGAGGCAGCTTCCTCCAGGCTGGGTGTTAGCAATATTGTGCCCATTACTAAAAACACCAAAATGCATGCAGTGATAAGCATCATGTAATGTAATACCAGAGGAGTTAGACGCCAGGGCCATTCTTTTAGAAGAACGAGGATAAAAAATCTCAGTTCCTTGAAGAATGCTAAATTGGTACAAAATTAATTTAGATGAAGGAACAGACTCAAATTTGCCCTGTCTGTGTTTATCAAGGTTCAATTTATGTTCAGTGAACCAGCTCAGATATCATGTGTCACCTCCCTCCTCCTACAGCAATAAACACAGGATGAAATTCCATATGAAAACTATGTTGTGAATACTTCTAGAGCTACTCCACTCCCCAGAGACCGCTGACTGAAGCAACTAGCTAGTCCTCCAAATCAAAAGATGTATTTTATTCTTCTGTGCTCATATAATACACAAAAATCAGGTAAAGCAGTACAGTTCATCTGTGCCCAACATGCTCCAGTGGATTGGAGGTGTTTTAGTGTTGGCACAGGCCCCAAGTACAGTCTCAGTTAATTAATTAACAAATTGGGGTCTACAGCAGTATAAAAAATAAATCAATGTTGCCACTTGCATAGTACAGACTAAAGCAGACCGATGAATTCAGATTAATGCTGAGTAGGGTAAAAAGACTAGAGAGCCACAAGCATGTGTTGTGATGTGGCTGCATTAAGTCGAGCCCACGCTCAACTGAGAGGGACAGATGGTAGGAGAGAGTGCGCAGGGAAAGGTTAAAAGCAATTTTAAAAGGTCTGCTTTTCAAATACACTAAGTAATTGCATTCCAGCTGATTTTAACTGGAGCTGGGAAGTCTGCAACACCTCTAGAAAACAGAGCATTAGATCCAAATTCACTCTTCCAACTCCTCAGAAGTTGAGAAAGGTGACCTGGTAGCTCCACTAAAAAAATCTTTCCCACACTCTTGCCCCTATTTTGTTTGCTAATCAGAGGTCTGCCAGAACTACAGAGAAAAGGCAAGAGATGCAGTGGGCTATGCCAGAGCCTTTGCAAAGCTAGCAGAAAGCAGTGTCTTCCACAGCAGGGCAGTAACCTGCTCACTTCCTAAGCACAGTGGGGCTCCTGCTCAAATCACCAGCCATCAGTCTAGAGCAGGCAGTGCAACGAAGCCTCTTAGCTTCAGCAGCAGAGCAGATCCTTCTCTTCCCGTAAGCACAAGATAAAAAATAGCAAACAGAACAATGCCATGTGGCAGGGAACTAGGGCCCCTGTTTCAGGGCCATGAAAACACTGCTGGGCACCCATGACTACTGCATGCAGTATTGGTTAGACCTGCTACAGCCAGATGGCACTTTGGCCACAGTCTTGGTTCAGCACAGGGGTGTGCAGGCAATCCATACCCCAAATAACCACTGCTGGGGCTTACAGCACACAGAGCCAAAAAATCCTCAGCAGTCCTGCTGTGCTGAGCAGGAGAGTACAACCTTGACTCAAAAAGAGAAATGCTCTGTAGTGATTAAAATCACAAGTGTTAAACTACTGAAGTGTAAATTCCTGGCTGAATACCTCAAGCCAGCTATATGAAAGCTGGACTGCACTGTGTGGGGATTCATAAGTTCCTGATGGTTGGGGATGTGACCCTTCACATCTGGACTACTTAGAAAAAAGTATCACGATGAAAAATTCCTCCTCCAGCCCCACCTTGCTCTCACAGCCCTTCACGTTCTGTGGCCGAAATGTCACACTGGTTGTCAGCTGACAGGTGGAGCAAGAGCAAGGCGAGTTATAATGATTTACAGTGCAGGTGCTGACAGATCTCCATGAGACAGCATCCAGCTGATATTCTTTCAGGACAGCATAAATCCAGGACTCCTGGAGCTAACTGCTATTAAAACTTAAGAAGCAAATTTAAGAGACTACTTTAGAAGGCTGCACACAGCCTACCTAGATCATGTTATTCCAGAAGAGCTGTGTCCAGGCAGCTTAACCTGACCTAAGCTTTTATGATCAGAAACAGCACCTTCCCTTGAGACTACACAACCATCATATGAGAAATCTCTTTCTGAAGAAGCAGCCTGCAAAACCTGTCATCTGAACACAGTGTTCCTGAAGAAGAACGAACAACTTCTGGGCTGCAGGCACCTTTGTCTCTGCTCCCATTAATTATGCTTACAGAATGCTTCCAGTCTTTTCATTAAATCTCTAAGATCAGAGAAACCAGGGCTACTTCAGACCAGCAACAGTTTGGGTCCTCTGGGTCAATCACACACTTCCTTACTAGCCCTAAAAAGGGAACACTGATTGTTCTGTAACATGTGAGCAGATGCACTAATTTGAAGGATCAGCAAGGACCAAGTCATGGCACCAACATCTATAACCTGGCACTTCCAGAGCTGTACCAGCAGACCATCGAGACAAGATTGATGTTGGAGGAAAATCTCTTCTGCTTCAGTTACATGGACTCACTGGCTCCAGCTGATGGTATTTGCCCATAAAAAATACCTGCCAAGCTTCTTGCAGCTCATACCTTCACCCCACTTGAAGGAGGTGCCCATTTTATCTGTGCACCATTAAAAACTCCAATAACTTAATTTGGGTGTATGTAAAGCAGAAACTTCTGTGACAAGAAAGCAAGCACTGAAGACACTTAAGCACTGTTCACTTAAGTTCAGAGAAATTCAGAAAGGTAAGTTCATGTTAAGCCTGAAAGCCCATTTTGCTACCAGCAAGTAATGCATCTTATTTCTCTATAGGGTAAGCTTGGGTGTAACCAGCAGAACCTCACATCTGCTGCTGTTCCTCTCCTTTCTTCCCCTACAGACATCATCATATTCTTTCCCAGCCTCCAATTCCAAACTCCCGTCCTTGAAAAACATTTGCTTGATGAATTAAGTAGTGTGACATTAATATCAGATACCCTGAGCAATGAGTGGAACTAGAGAGAAGAAAGAGAGAGAAGGAAGGGAAAAATGTTTTGCCTGCCAGCATTCAAGGCATTTTCCATGTGACAGATTGCCCATCTGTGTGCTCTAGGAGGCCTGTGACTTGCAAAGGACCATGAACATGATCCACATCTAGGCAGAGCTTTTCATGAGTAAACCTGGCATATAAGGTATTTTATGAACTACTATCCACTGGAGATTTGGCCGATACAAGCCTTTCATTTTAAGAAGTCAGTTTTACAATTTGATCCATGGTACCAGGTTTAATATCTTCTTTAAACTGCCAAACCACAAGTCAACCTCAATTAGAAAGCTTCATCCTTCTCAGTAGTGCTGTATCTGTAAAACTACTGGGGGAAAGCTACTCTTAAAAGCTCAGAAGAGAAGTAATTTGTCGAAACAAGGATACATGTCAGCTTCCATAGCTTTCAAAACTGCTGTTTTTGATAAAAGTTTCCCAAATCTGCTGTGTATGAAGGCCTCATGAGAAGAAGAGAGAAGGTCAGTGTGAGCTCCCCCACCAGACCACACTGACTTCATGGAAATTTAAGTCTGCTCTTCAAAAAATTTAGTGGGACTTCTGCTCAACCATTGCAGTCCCATATGAGACACCCATCACATTGGGCTGAGCAGCAGAAGCTCATCATGTGGCACAGCATGACCCAAGGCAATGCTTAACAGAGGTCTTTGGAGTTCTCCACTGTCATAAGAAAGCCTGCCAAAGGGATATCTGCAGCACTAAACAAGTTTTATTTTACATTCCTTCTTTATATTTGACTAAAGGGTTATGGCCTTGGCATGAACTGTTCCTTCCCCCGTAATCCCTCTGAAGATGACATAGCTGTGTATGTGTATATATATATCCAGTATCAGGAAACACTGACTACCTCAGCACTGGTGATCACCTCTGCACAAGCAGGAAAAACAAGTTTTCCCAAGATCAGCAAAGCTAGGAGAGCCTGAGTCTACACAGACTTGGATCCTGCTTTGCCTCCCCCAGAATCCCCACTCCCTGCCACCACTCCTTCAGTGAGATATCCAAGTGACTGCCCCTCCTACATAGCCAGTGGGTCATCACCCCCCATGCCTGTACCCTTCCCAGGGTGACAGAGGTTTTCAGAGGTGACTTGTCACCTAGACAACCTAGTGAACAAATCAAGGTGAACTTGCTCAGATAATTTCTTCCTTAAACACTTTTCATGACATTTGACCCAACGGGAAAGCAATACCGCTGCTGCTTGCTCCAGAACCTAAAACCTGAACAGCTGTTGCCTCACCAGTGATCAGCTGCTCACAAGACATTAAAAGGAGCTCTTCATAAACAGCCTCAAGTTAATAACAGGGCTTTTTTTAAAGCTTATTGAATTCCAGGCCTTGCTAAGCATTCTGAAATTCAAGATCAATTTGCAGATCACATGCAGATAAACATACAAGCATCCATAGCCCTCAGGACAGTAGGTCCCCCAACCACCTCCTTGGCTACCCTGAGCCAAAAGAGAAGCCCTGACCTATTACGCAAAGCCAGAGCACGGGGAACTTCAGGCTGATGACTCCTTTCTACCACCTAATGGTGTCAGGACTAAACAAATGTTTCACCCACTGAAACCACTGCCGGTGACAAAGGATTAAGAGCAACTATGATCCTTAACAGAGAAGTTAAGATCAGTGCCACCAAGAAGTTCAGCCCATCCCCTCATTCCCAAAATGCTCAGCTCTCCTGAGTCTCTCCTGTATCACCTCAATGGAGGCAAAGCTCCTCAGACTGGAACTTCCCATGCAAAGAGGTCTCCACTGCCCTATGGCCTCTGCAGAGAGCCCATGTTCTTTTTCAGAAGCTGAACTAAAAACTCAGGAATTAGAAGCCAGGCTTTCTGCGTTTCAAAAGTGAATGACACAATTGATAAGTAGTAGGAATGCTAGGCTAAGGACAGCACATCATCTACATTATCACCACTTTGCTCCCTTTCCATTTTAACAGACTAAAGACAAGGTTTTGGGCATCTAGCCACACACACACAACTTGCATTAATTACTTCATACAGCAAAGGCCAACACACTCACTTGCATGCTCAGACATCTCTTCTTTGCCAGTGCTTCCCATTATCCAACTGGGGCTCAGTTCAGAACCTCCATCAGCATCACAGCAAAATAAACCCTGGACTTTGACTCACCCTCACAACATAGTTGAATCGCCTGGAATCCAGGATAGCACTGGAGAAGTCAAGCCGGTTGAAGGCTTCTCCCAAGGTGCAGTAACCATGGCGCTGAGAAGAAAAAACACTCTGGGTCATGTTTTGGCAGAGTTGAGTCCAGACAGCACCAGGTAGATGTGACCCAGGGCAACTCAATTTAGTAAACTGATGGGTACAAACCATGGGAGCAGCTCACAGCTGGAGGAGGCAGGCCTGGCTCCCGCTGAGCCGCACTTACTGACATCAAGAGTGGGCATGGCCCAATGTAGATTATGGAATTTTCCCAAGAGAGACCCAAGCTCTGCTCATGACCCATGAATTTACATGGGAGAATGAGCCACACATTCCTGGAGTTCAATATATAGTGTGAGCTCAGAGCGGTCTCATACAGCCGCTTCTCTCCATGAGTGCAAGCGAGCCGTTATGATGAATTCCAATGATTTTCCATGTTAGGACTGTACTGAGTGGAAGCCAAGAACAGTATTATGGCTTGGCCTGCAAATGGCTGGTTTTTTTAAATGAGGGAAGCAAACAAGTCATATTTTAAACACATGTACAAAGCCTTGTACATCAAGCCCTGGATCCCTGATAGGGGCTTAAAATCATTACTGAAATTCCAACCACAAGCCAGATCTTCCACTTATCTCTTCAAAGCTTCTGCTGATTTATATCAGCACAGGATCTTCCACTGCTTATAAAAATTAGTAGAAAAGAGAACAAAGAACCTATAGAGGCACTCACCTCTTTTGTGCTTCCCTTGTGAACATAGATCCACTTCTCCTGGTGGAAATCTGTTTGGACAAAGACATTTTGCTCTGTTAATCTTCCACCTCAGAGAGCTGTATCTCTGCTCTGCTCATAATATTCACTGTCTTTTAGTACAAATTAAGTTATTTTGTTTACACCACCACACTTGAAACCAAACCTAGTGACTAGCTGAGCTGCTTTGTTTCTATACAGCTTCATTTGAGACTGTAGCCTTAAGCCTTAGAAAGGGCTTCTGTTTCATTGACACAGCTCAAGACTGTAAATGTTTAATCTGCCAGCCACAGATATACCATAGCACCTCCTCTTCTTTGGTCCCAGACAGTAAGTGTGGCTGACAGCCAGGTTTTGTTGTTATTGATTTTATTAACTATTTATTACCTTGGTTACAGGCTTGGGATTGTGTGTCAAATTTGAAGTTGAGCAAAAATGTCATGAGACACCAGGCATGTAAGAGAGAGCTTTTAGCAGTGAGGTCAGGCTCAGAGGAGCATGCTTATGCTTGCAGCTAACTTGCTAAAAAAGAAAAAAATGTGGGACCAAAATTTTCCTATTTCTAATTGCCCCTCCCTTCCCTAAGAATGGGAGTTGTCCCATCCATTCCCCAAAATAACTTCTCAATACCCAGCACACACAAACTCTGTTTGCAGAAGAGTCTGTACTATAAGCAATTATGCTGCTCAATCCTTCTCCCACTCCATTCTCACATGGAGTTTTGACCCTACTTCCACCACCTGGCAATTTAACAGCTAGTATAAAACAAATTCTCCTACCCATCCTGCTGGACTCCTTTCCATAAAGGAAATACAGAGCTCCTAGAGCAACCTGTAAATTAATGAACTGAGGCTATGGAATGTGCTCCTGCCTGGTACTGTAAGTCCAAGGACATACCCAGTCTCAGTTACACACATGCTGACCCTGCATCAAGCCCTTTTTAATGGTAGGTCACAGCAGAATCCAGCCAAAAACTGTCATGGTAACATTTGTTTGTTCAGAGAACTGAATACACTGAGGGGCCAACTTTTGGCAACAGTTTCCAAAATCCTGGGGGATGCACAATGAGTTAATAGCAGTGTGGGAATTGTAACTCATTTCCTCTGGGTATGTTTACATTTGTAGCCTTTACATGTAGCCAGTACCTATCTTGCAATCAGCCCAAGACAGACCTTGCTGTCCCTGCAGGCTCCCCCGGGTCCTCCCCCACTGCCCCATCTGAGACCCTGGCTGCTCGCTGTGTGTACAGAAAGATTTCAAGCCTTCTATTGTTTTGAGCGAGCTGAAATCTCATTTCATTTTTCATGCACTCCGCACACAGAGATAGGATCAAAGCTTACATTCAGGCTTGTAGCCTCCAGTAATGTAGATTAGTGCTCAACATGCATATGGAAGGAAGAATAAATTTAGCCTGTTGTGCACAAGGAACTCTACAGGGGGAAAAAACTGGAACTGGTTCATTTGAATGTACCATAGGAAAAAATTACCCTCCTGACAAACAAATGACAAAAATCTGAACACAACAAGCACAACTCCTCAGAACAGGGATTACTAACGGGGGCATAAATCTTCATGTTAAACTGTATCCAAGTTTTCTACTTAGGTCAAACATGGGCGCAAAGCCCTTCAAGACTCTAGAAGGCTCTTCATGCACTGTGCAAAAATAATAGATGTGAAGCATTTTCCATTCTTCTGCAGCAACTTTTGTTTAAAAAGAAGTCCAAAAAGATGTCTTACATTGAGTCTTGGCTTTGTTATTCAGCAGGTCTTTTTTTCTCTTCTTGGCAGCAACATCATAGTTTATGGTGTTGAAGAGATTCTCTTTGTTGTGATCATCTTTTTTACAAAAGCTGTGAATGACACAAAGCAAGGATTCTGTTTATTTCTGCAGTCTGTTGAACACTATGTTTCCTGTAAGGAGAGAAAATACACAGGTTTTTATTGTGGCCTCCAAAGCTGCCTCCTTGCAGGCTGCCCTTGAGAAGTAGTCTGCACACAGTTTTAGCACTCAGTACTGGTATTTGTAAAGGAACCTCTGGTGCCTCAACTCTGGGCTAGCCAAGATACCCATGACAGGAGCAAGTAACACAGACTGCACAGTTAGTGCTGGGACACTGATGAGCAACGTTCTTTTCCACTCTTTAACCTGTTTCTATCCTTAAGTAACACCATATCCTCCTAGGGTAGGCAGCAGATTGCTCTGAGCCAGTCAGACTGCTACGGAAGGACATATTTAGACATCCCTGAGGACATATGTATACACTCAAAATATTTATTAACAAAAGAGTTCCTACAAAATACTATTTCAAGTTTACAGGAAAAGCTTACCTGAGGTTCAGACTTATCTGATGGTTTTCCAGACCCCACATAGTAGTGGCTACACAAGTTAACAGCTAGGATCTTTCGTCCAAGACTGGCCATTTGCTTCTACTGGAGCTCTGCTGTAACTGTATTATTAGTGAAGGGAGCTATAACCCCTTATTTCCTTCAAGGGCAATGAAAGGCTATCTATAAAGAGGCTGTACATCAACATCGCCACATTCTGCAGACCTGCAAATCAGCAGAATGCGAAACTGAGAAGCCCCTGGGCAGCCACAGAGCTGCTGCAGAGATCCCTTGGGGTGGCAGGGGAGGGCAGCACCCACCAGGGGCTCTCAGCAGAGGCCCCAGCACACAGCCTGCTGCCCAGAGCTGCGGGACGCCCCGCAGGTGCCAGGGAGAAGACCAGGGGATGCATCCAGGGGAACAAAACAGAGCTGCCCCCACTGCTCTAGCAGCTCACAAGGGATGAAATGTGGCTGTCTGCAGGCCTAAACTCAAAGAAGGGTCCCAGACACCTTGCTGCACCTTGCAGCTGCTATGGCTCAGACAGCCCTGGAGCTCTGACAGGTGCCAAAATACGCTGCTGCTGCTTGCACCCCTGGGCAAGCTTCCTCTGCGACAGCCACGAGGACCCTTCCACAGCCAGGAGGCTTCCTGTAGAGGCCATGTGTTTACACTGCTTAGTCTCAAACAAAAGCCAAACAGGAGCACCACACCAAACACACCTCTGACTATTGTGCTATTCAGCACAGTCTCCTGCAAAGGAATGAAACCTGTAGGACAAAGCTTCTTGTTTCCCCTGTTCACTGGCTGTCTGCATGGCCACACCACCAGCATATGCAAAAGTCAAGTGACCAAATCAGTTTCGGCCCCAGGAGGAACCCAGATTCCCCCTGGCATGATCCAGATGGATGTTCTGGTCTGGCACCTGCACATGGCCCCAGAGGTGAAAGAAACCTCTCCCAGTTTCGGAACACCACGACCCTCGGCTCCCCCTTCCTACTCCACTTCCCCCTTGCAGGGCATCAGACCTGTGGAGAAGGCACCACCACAACACTGTGGAAGGGGAAGAGCAGCAGCATTGCAGGTGGACAATAGTCACAGAAACAATTTGAGGAACCCGACACTTCTGCCAGCTGCAGCTTGCTTAGAACCACCTAAACCTGAAAGCAGAACATCTCAGCTGCCCATGTACCCCATCCATGCTGCTTTCTGCTGCAGGGACCAAAACCTGAGAACAGAATATGCCAGTAAGGAAGAAGCTGTTTTGAGATATCCAAGCTCATGTTTTATCATGGTTGCACAAAATCAATAAGGGGTCAGGTTAACACACCCCATGCAGTGGCCGGATCTGAGCCCAAGAGCACAAGATGAATCTGCTTTAAATCTCACATGTCAACAGCACACCCTTGCCTGTTGACTTCCTACTGAATGACTCTGTAATCTGAAACCACCATAACAGCAGCAGTGGACGAACTCCAGCACAGGAGGGAGATTATTTCCCTGTTTATGTACTGCCAGGTTTCCACACACTTCTCCAGGGCATCTTGACAGGTTGAACAGTTGGGCACCTGAAGCTGGCACTGCAAGGACCTCAGCCCGGGGCCAAAATGTCACCTCCTTGCTTTTAAATGGGAATAGGGATGTATAAACCATGTTAAACTCAGTATTCTCAACACACTACCATCAGCCAGACATTTTTCTATCTATTTACAAACTACAAACTTAAACTTGATTTTTACTTACAGCTTGTGTGAAAGAGAGCAGGAGATACCTGCCACATAAGCCTCCTTGCACAAAAACACCTCAGCAGTGGCTCACAGCAAATCCCTGCTTATGCCAAGTCCCTTTGTCATGGGCATTCCAGACCCATCCCCAGGCCCGGTGGCACCAACCTCAACCCTGGTAGCACACAGTTGAGGAGAAGATGCAGCTCTGTGAGAAAAGTTTGGTTTTGACAGGAGCGATCTGGCCCGAGCCCACGACACCCACGCGCTGCAAAAGCTTCCTGCCCGCACCATCTTGGGGGTTTGTTGATGTTTTGCAGCCAGATTAGTCAAGCAGCACGTAAGGTACATTACTCATGGCCTGAGGAGGATTTGTGGCTTCAGACACATCATCCTTCCCAGCCTGAGACCGGGAAGCCCCAAGCAAGGTTGTTTCAGGGGGGGAGGGCGGGCAGCCACCTCCAGGGCCCCCAGGAGACGCCCCTCGATGCTCCCCGGGGGCAAAGCCCTCTGGCCGCTGGGCAGGTGAATGTTTCATCTTTTCCTCGATTTTTCGCCGCACTCCATAGCCGTTAAGATGGCCCGGCCGCCTGGGGAGGAACAGCCTCCATAGGGACGTGGGGACTCCGCCGGGGGCTGAGTGACCCTCGTTCGGGGCTCCCTTTAGGCCCAGAAGGGCCGGCGAGCCCTTCCGCCGGCAGGGCCGGGGTCACCCACACAACGACCTCGCTCCGCCGACACCGGGGCGTCCCATGAACCGNGGCGGCACCACCGGGCAGCGGGGCCGCACCGAGCCGCCGCCGGTACCTGCTGATGTCGCCCACGAAGCCGCCGCTCTTCTCGTCCAGAAAGCGCGTCCAGCCATCGGCCGTCTTCACCCAGC
>VZRV01001405.1:413462-565332 GCA_013398115.1 Falcunculus frontatus
ATGGGGCAGAGGGGGCGGGGCGGGGGCGGGGCCGGCGGCGATGCGCGTGCCCGGCTGAGCGCGTGTCCGGCTGAGCGCGCGCCCGAGCCCCGCGCGTGTGCGGAGTTTGTGGGCTGCGCGTGACCGCCTTCGCACTGTCAGCGTCGTGTGTAGAAAGCACTGAGTGTGGAGTACAAATGCAAAAATAACGTTTTATGCATATCTCAACGCCATATATAGCTCCCACATTCGAGTTAATTGGTACAAATGATATAAATATTGATGCAGGCACGTTTTCATAGGCTTATCAATGTTTTGGGTATTTATGTGTTGTAATCTTGTATCATATATTAGTATATAACAGTGTAATATGTAATATATGTACAGCAAAGTTATCTTTATAGAAACACATGGGATCGAAATCCTACCCTGCAAAGTGGGTTAAGCCAGGCAGATCCATGTCACTGCAAATACCGTCACGCTTTTAATGAGGATCACTCGGCAGCTCTGAAGCGCAGTTGGGTTCGATCTGCAGAAGTGGATGGAGGGAGAAAGAAGGGCTAGGGAAGGCAGACACAGGATTTCTCCTGTCTCTTTTAAAAGCCATCAATTTAGAACCTTGTGAAAACATACAGAATAAATATAATGTTACATATTGGTTCTATGCAGAGAACACTATGTATAAAAATATTATATATGGAATATTTTCTAAATGTATGTGTTATATGTATGTATTTTATACTTGTGTAATGTTTAATGTATATATAACATTTTATGTATCTATGTTTTATATATTCATGTGAGCTTATATGCAGTATGGTTTTACATTCAGTGCTATTTATTTTCATATTTTATAAATAAATATGTATGACTGAAAGCTATACAAATATATGTAAGACAGTATTATATATTAAATATAAATGCTGTTTACACATAGTTTATTTGGTGCATGCACCGACACTTTTTAGTAATACTGTTATTTACTGAACATTAAAAACACAGGTTTTTTTGCATCCAAGCCCAGGCTGAGGGAGTACCTCCCCAGCTAAGAATGTGCTGTGGCACATTTCGTACACATAGGACATTTTGTATTAGGATTATGACGTATTTGCCCTGTGCTATGGTATATGTATCTCAATACAAGTATTTTGGTTTTGCCAAGTCAATGTTACTTGGGGACACTGTGCGTGGGGTGTTGCGGGTGTCTGGGAGCAGCTCCAGTCCCGCGGGAAGGGGTGGGTGGCTGTCAGGGCAGGCAGCCACCGGCATGGCCCGGCCTGTGCTCGGGGCTGAGGGCTGAAGAGACGAGCGGGGCCGGGGGATAAAGTGTCCTAATCCCGTCATCTTGCAGCCCTTCCGTCTGCGCTGCCGCCGCCGCGGGGCTTTCGGCAACATCTGCTGCTCGCAAGTGGCAGTGTTACGTATTTACCCTCAAAAAACAAACAAAAAAACCCTAATAAAAACAAGCCCTGGAGGCGTGGGGAAGGCTGCAGGTGCAGATGCAGCGCTGCTGGGGCTGAAGGCAGGGAGTGCGAGCTCTGCAGGCAGGAGAGCTCTTGGGGCATCTGCTGATGCTGGAGGCTTCACTCCAGGGGTGTTGGCTGTCCCTGGCCACCCCATCTCCACCTCCTGCTGTGGCTCACCTGTGTGAGTGTTAAAGAGGGTCAGTGGGAGGAAGAGTGAAAACCCAGTAGCTAAAAGCAGCCATATCTGAAGGGTTCCTGCAGGCCCGTGGCACAGAAAGTGCTCGAGAGAAGTGGTGAGGCACCGTGCATATGGAAGCTAAAATCCCGATATGTGACCCGTGGGGCTGAGGTTTTTTTCCTTCTGCCCAACTAATCCACCCCTACAGAGATGTGGTGTCACCTTCCCTTTCAGGCAGTGCCACCTATTTCTCGAGTGTCAGGAGATACTGCTGCAAGAGTGCTTTGAGCTGCAAAATCATCTTCGGCTTTTTCCTTCTGCAATTTAAATGCCCTAAGCATCTTTCAACAGCATCACTGCAGGTGACACAACCCTCCACACATCAGGAGACTCCAGAGGGGACCAGGTCTGTGGCAGTGGAGCTGCTTGGGATGGGACCACCCCATGTGTCCCTGAATGGCTGTGGTCACCTGTCACCATGTCCTGCCCTGCAGAGTGGGTGTGCTGGTTTTGGCTGGGGTAATTTCCTTCCCAGTGGCTGGTCTGGGGCTGTGTTTTGGATTTGTGCTGAACACAGGGTTGATAATGTAGTGATGTTTTTGCTATTGCTGAGCAGGGCTTACACAGGGCTAAGGCCATTTCTGCTTTTTGATGGCCACGCTGGTGAGGAAGTTGTGGGTACATGGGAGGAGACACAGCCAGGACAGGTGACCCAAACTGACCAAAGGGATATTCCAGACCATGTGACATCATGCTCAATAAATAAGGGAGAAGAAGGAGGAAGGGGGGGATGTTTGGAGTGATGGCGTTTGTTTTCCCAAGTAACTGCTCTGCGTGATGGAAACACATTCCTAGCTCTCCTGAAGGTGGCTGAACACCTGGCTGCCTATTGAAAACAGTGAATTAATTACTTGTTTTACTTTGCTTGTGTGAATGGCTTTTGCTTTCCTTATTAAATTGTCTCTATCTTAACCCATGAGTTTTCTGGCTTTTACCCTTCCAGTCCTCTCCCTGATCCTTCTGGTGGGGGAGTGACTGAGCAGCTGCCTGAGGCTTGGTTGCTGGATGGGGTGAAACCATGATAGTGGGTTCAGGCCAGGCAGATCCATGTCACTGAAAATACCATCACATGTCACTGTCACTGAAAATACACATGATTAAAAATGTGGATCACTTGGCAACTCTGAAGCACAGTTGGGTCTGGTCTGCAGAAGGGGACAAAGAGAGAAATGAGTGCTAGGGAAGGCAGATGCAGGGTTTCATTTGTCTCATCTCTTTTAAAAGCCATTGTGATCTGTCATGATAACCCATTGTGATCTGTCATGATAACCCACAAACACCATCAGCCTTTGTGAGCAGCCAGGGAGCTGCCAGTGGGCTGTAACAGGAGGCTGACTGCTGACTAAAAGCACTGTGTCAGATCATGAGCCAGTGAGAGCCACGGGTTCAACAGAGCAGGTGGTGTGTTAAAACCTTTGGAGATTTCAAAATGCTGTGGCAGGAGAGCTGTCACCACTGGCACTGTAGTGCAGCCTGAATCAATGGTAAAAAACTTTATGACTGAAAAAAACCAACAAAAAACCCCGAAGTGAAGCTCACTGCGCAGACATGCAGGTGCAGAGCCAGGGTTGGCCAGGCTGGACCTACTGCAGGTACTGACATTGTAGAAATGGTGGCACAGAGAGAAATTGGAGATACTGCTCCAGAGCACAGACCCTTTTCCTGCAGGCCAAAATAGAGCCTCTCATGGCTGAGCTGCTCTGCTCCTCCCCCTCCTGCTGGGCACAGTAGCAATGGTCTGCAAGGAGCAGGTCATGGAGGGGCAGCTTTCTTGAGGGCCTTTCCGACAGCGTGCTTCCACACTGGTATATTGCAGGGCAGCAGCTTCCTTTATTTGCTTAGGCCTTTACTTAGCAGATACCACAGGTGCTCAAACTCTGCCCTCAGTCCTCCGCAGACCATTGGTATGCAGGGGTTAATGAGCAGGGACAAACTCATGTGAATGCTTGGGAAGGTGCAGGGATTTGTAAAGGAACTGGTGGAGGCATCGGCATCAGTTTTGCCCAAAGCTGGTACACCTGTAACCGATCATGGCTCTGTGTTTACAGACCTGGGGATCGGCAGCAGAGGGATTAAAAGAGGCATGTTTAACTGTGAAAGGAGAATGTCCCCACCCTACACCAGTGTGGTGGCTTGTGTGGGCCCCTGGCTGCAGCATGTCCATCACAGCTGGCAGCTGTGGAAGCCAACTGCACCAGCTGCCCGCTGTGCATGTGTTTGTGCAGACTTCAAGTGTTGCACAAACATCAAAGCAGCCCCTTATGCCCTCCTGGAGTCCAGCACACAACTCACCTTCCCCACCTTGAACCCCTTCAAGGCTATGCTCCTCATGCCAAGGAATGAGTTTTATCTCAGGGCACATAGAATGGCTCGGGGTGGCTCTGCCATTGCCCAGTGCTGGTTGGAGCCTGGGGGAATCCACCACACCACAGTTTAAAAAAAAAACCCAAAACCCTGTTATTTTTGGGACAAGCTGGTACAGGATGACATTGCAAAGTGGCCACAGGTTGCATCTGAGAGTGGACACAGTCCTGGTGCTGCCACTCTGCATGAGGGGGTGGTGAGGACTTTATTCCAGCAGTATCTCAACTTCATCTTTTGTAGATTCATGGTCAGCACATACAGATACCATAGTTCAAAGCCAACTGTGGAAATCAGCTCTGGTTGCGAAAATGGGCACTGAGGCTGGGGGCGAAGGATGCTGCACCGGGCAGTGCAGAACAAAACCTGGCAGCACTGGTTTGCAGAAGGGCCATGGGTGATGTTGTGACCCATGTGGGTTCCCACAGGTAAGTGGACATCAGGAGAATTATTGATGTGGTCACTGCATTATCAATGTATGCATTAAAGGATGCATTTCCCATATGAGAATAAAGACAGAAACACTCTTTCAGAGCAAACTCTGGGCAGCAAACCCTCATTTGCCACATCTTAAAGGATCCTGCCCATGCAGGACTCGGGCCATCCCAGATGTGCTCCCACCGTCTGATGCAGAGCGGTAGGGAACCCATGTTTGGCTGTGACAGTCTGTTCTCTCAAACCTCAGAAGCAAACATGTTCCTCTTACCTAAAAAATGATCCAGCTGACAGATACTTCCTTAGAGACAGATCTGGTAGCCTCTGTGCCCTTGTCACTCCCAGCTAGGCACGCCGGCAGCTGAGTTAGTGTGCTGTGGCTCACGCTGCTGCAGGAGGTTTTGCCATCTGGGATAGCCATGCAGTGATGATGAACAGCATCTAACCTTGAGGACAGTGAGTCATGGTATGGCCCAAGCTTTATTTTGTTACACCTCTGTTCCCTCAAAGTAGCAACTCACTGGCTGAGAGCAAATGCCAGAAATAAACTTGGCTCACTGGCCTGTGTGCACCAGGGATGCTTTATGGGGGCTGGTTTTACCCTGCGACTCTCTGGATGCTCAGAGGTGTCCTATGGAGCCTTATCTTTGAAAAAGTTCAGTTGCTCTACCCTGGATAAGGCCTTCCTTTATCCTTGGGCATGGGAGGGGACCTTCATGCCCCTGCCCAGTAGCCTCCTGGAGACTACCTGGTAGATCTGGGTCCCTTGAGGCACCCAGCAGTGAATCCCTTTGGGATCCTTCCAGGAGAGGGATGTCACACAGACACCAATGGCATAAATGCCTCTCACCATGGAATCCTGATCTGAGCATTACCCAGGCCTGGGCTGAGCACAGGTCTAACAGCAACAGTGGCACCCGGCGACGTCTGCTGTTGTTCTCATCTTCAAAGCATTAGCTGGTGGGAATTAATCCTCGTACCAGGCCGGCAAGTCTCATGACTCTCGCTCCACAGAGAGGCAGAGTAAATGATGTGATGAAGGGTGAATCAGGTCACAGCTGTAATGAAATCACAGCAGTTCCTGCCTGCCCGTCCCGTGACCATTAGTCCTTATGTACTCATCAAGGGGGTAGCTGGCATGCAAAGATGTGCAGAAGCCAGCCTCTCCTCTCCAGGCAAGTTGTGCAGCTCACCGGGTGGTGCTGGGCCATGACTCACCTTTGAAAGGAGGTTCCAGTGTCAGATGAGGTCGAGGAGTTGCTGAGTGCATCCTCCAGTGACTCACTCCCAGGGTCTGGCAGTACAAGAGCACTCAGAAAAGGATGCTGAAAGGCTGAGGAAGGCAGCTCTGGGCAAGGTCAGAATGCCAAACTTTGTTGCCTTTGAAAGCATGAGCTTAAAATTTTAACCATCTAGATGGGATCTTGGCTGCTGATGTTGGGATGAGAGGGCCATTTGTGTTAATCACTGGTAGGGGCTTAAGCCAGGACACTGGCCCCAAGGTCAGCCAGCTACTGCTGTACCTTGGGCAAGTTACCTGATCTCAGGGGGGAGAAGCCTGCTTCACACTGAAATGGGAGCAGGGCTGAGCAGCAGCTCCTTGGGAACCAGAGGGAGAGGAATAGTTTCCTGGGCAAATACCTGCAAGTGGGTTTGGTGTGAAAATAAAAAGTATTTAGGAGAAGCAAAAACCTCGGTTTGCAGAAATGTACCCCTAAACACGAGGTGATGTGCTTAGGACAGACAATAGAGAGGAGAAAGCCACAATAGTACTGGCAGTTCCCCATGCACAAAAGACAAACAGTGGGGTGTTGTCTGTGAGCCAACTTCCATGTTCGTCACATGCAACGGGCCAGCCCATCCTCCCTCTTCCCGGTGCTGTAGGTAGATCTAAAGGAGGCAAGAGGCAGGAGGCAGGAGGCTGGCAGCAAATTCGTGTCAGCAAACCAGCTGGGAAGAGGAGCAGCCCGAGGGACTTGTATCTTGTCAAATTGGAAGTGTATCTGGGAATTATTTCTTGCTTATAGTAAACTGTGCACAGTGCAGCTGACAACAGGCTTTGGGATATGATTTCATAGAATATATGTATTTTCTATGTGAAAGGGTGTCTCCGCCCCCTCCCCACTGCATTAAGCCCAGGATTTTGCAGTGAGGAGCTGTTAGTACTGGACATTCAGTTCCACAATGCAGAAGATACAGAGTACAGAGCTACAGTGGGCAAGAGGCCAGCAGCGTCTGAACCGGCTGTGGCAACAGTCCTGCAGGATGCAGGTTTCTCTGTGGGACAGCAACAAACCAAGCCAAGAGCTGGATCAGCATCAGGGCCTCGCCAAGGTCCGCAGCAGCGCGTGTGCTGCACTGCCAGTGCTGGGGAAAGTAGAAGGCAGTGAAAGGCACTAAGCTTGAGGATATCACACATGCACAGATCAAGTCAGCAGTGGGGTTGGCTTGGTCTGGCTTTGTAGTGCAGGTGATGGCTGATGTCCTAGAATAATCAGTCACCTCCTGTAATTATCCTGTGACATCAAACAGTGGACATGCTTTTTGTCTCTTCTGTCCTCTCTGTGGCAGATCATGGCTGTGGCTCTTACAATAAGTCTGAAGTTTGTTCTTGGTGCTGCAGTGTTATCTGTGGCTTTTGTGACCCCTGTGTAACAAACATTGCTGCCTGGTTGCCCACAGCCTCAGGGCACTGAATTTGGTGACCCACATTCTCCATTTTCCCCCCCAACTGCTTGTATTCTCTGGATTCCTGTTGCAGGGAGGTGGTTAATGTCAAGTGCTCCCTTTTGCAGCCTTGTTGCATCTTCATTTTCCTGTTTCTTAAAGTGATTCGGAGCCTTCCGAGGTGGAAAGATGGAGCAATCCAAGGGCAAGCCGGCTACAGAGGACAGATGTCCCTGGAAGGGAAGGTAGGAACACAGACGGAGGGAATGGAGTGTGAAATTTCTACCCTTCTGTCCCCCAGCAGCCTGCAGAAGGCAGCTGTTTCCATCGTGTGAGGAGTCATCCCTGGGCAGGGCAGTTTCTGAAGGTGAGAGGTGGCCCCAGGCGAGGTCTGGGAAGGTGCCAGGGCATTATAGCCCTGCCCATCAGGCATGCTGCCTGCTCCAGGCCTCCATTCAACATGAGGAGGAGATGAGGGAGAAAATCCGAAGGTAACCCCTTGCTGTTGGACCACACAGCACATCTACCCTCCCTCACAGGCTCTGAAAAGAGCTGTTTCTCTCACTGTGCAAGTGCACATTTCATGGTCAGAAGTTAGAAAACGGTGTGGGGGAAGCAGCCAGACAAGTTGTTCCTGGCTGGCTTTGAAGATGCCCCTTAGCTGACCCTCGTCCCTTACATGTTTCTAATCCAGAACTACCTGTTTTACAGAACAGCTCATTTTTCCATGTGTGAGAAAGCCCTCTCCTGCACCAGCAGGTGCTTTCCATGAAAGCCAGAGCTTCAACTGCTCAGTCTCAATGAAGACCCCACAGGAGTTTCTCTGGATGCTCACCTCCATTTCTCTGGATGCTCACCTCCATTTCTGCAGGAAGTTTCAGCCTCGGTTGCTCTTCATTTTGCTTGTCTCAACACCACCCTGTCAGTGTCAGTAGGACACAGTGAGCATCCCTGCCTGACAGGGGAGTTCTGTATAAAGCTGCTCTGGGCTAGCTGCATCTCATGGGTGGCCGGTGCCCAGCGCAGCCACGGGAGCTTGTTGCAAGGGGCAGCAGGGTGATTTGCTGTGTAAAAACCCCTGTGGAGAGAGGAGTGTGGTTATTAGAGAGTTCCGATTCTCCACCCTGTTGGTAGGATACACAACTTTTCCTAAACACAGCCTGTCCAGCTGCATTCCTGAAGCACACATTCCTTGCCAGCGTAGCTCACCCAGAGAGTGTGTCCAGGAATAGCGCTGCAGCTTCGTGTGGGACCTCTCCCAAATACATCTTTAATTGAACAGGGCCACTTGGCCCATGTGCTTGAACTCAGACCAGGACCAGTATTGTAATCACTGGTCTTCTTCCCATTTTCTACCCAAGGCCATAGATTCTTTATCTCTCGCATCTATGACTTATAAGCACCACCACTCTTTCAGGTTTATTTTCTGTATCACTGCCCTCTGTTGGGCTGCCCCTTGGGGCAGCATGGGTGCCAGTGACCAGGGACACTTGTGGAGTCACCTTCTTGAGTTAATATAGCTAAGGCTTGTTGTTGTGCAGCTGGAGGTACTAATTTCTGTCTCTAAAGCCACATAGCTGAGATTCAGCTGGCTACTTGTAGCCACAAAGAATGCTTTGCTGGAAGGAGAGTTGCTGGCTTTCTGATTTTTATCGTAAGCCTTGTGATAGCTGGCTTTCTCTTGACAGCACCAATATCTGGAGCATAGTTTTGGGGTGAGAAGCTCAGCTTTCAGTTTAAATCCAGAATGCACATTTGGAGCCCTGACAATTGCGGAGAAGATACAAAGTAACTTCCAAGCATGCTTCCATGACTCAGAAAATGCAAATTACCCTGTGTTTTGGTTAAGAAGACAATCAAGAAGGAATATTATGTTTTTTAAGGCTACATAGTGGTCCTTGAGTACTTGGCACTGGTAATCTCAGGGAAAGATGCCACTGTATCAGGCCTTTTTGTTATGGAGAAGCTTATGCATAATTTTGAGGACCAGGACTGCAGGGATTTAGGTGTCCTGGAACTGGTGACAAACTCTTCCCTTCACTACTAGGCTGTGCTTAGAAGGGCACAGCTGCTCAGTGGGCCACCTCTCATGCTCAGGATGTTTTAGAGGAGAAGGTAGGAGACATCATACTGGGCTGGCTCCTTTCCCTTGCTCTGCCTATCACTGCCCACAGGCAACCTTAATGCCAGCACTCTTAATCTGAATACATACAAGTAAGATATTTTTATAACACTTTTCTTTTTTTTATGAACAATTCATGAAAACTGAACTTCTCTTATCAGACCTCCTGCTGAAGGCCCACTGCACATCTGAGTTTTCCCCTTCCAGTAGGCACTGAAGACATAACTTATGGGCTTTGGCTTCATCTCTCTCAGAGTTGGTATTACTCCAGTAGAGACAAAAACTTTATGGCTCAGCAGCAACAGTTTTAAATACTTATTTTGTGCTTCTCTGTGCTGTGTACAGACATAATCACCGTGGTCAACCCTTGCTTTTAACTTCCCCTTCAGTGCCTTGTGATGTTTACATGGTGTGTAGTGTTCTGCAAGCATCAGACAAACAGAAATAAAAATCAGTGTTGGTTTGCTCTGTAAGAGTAACCCCTGGAGTCAACAGCCATTCACTCCTTGTAACCTTTAACTCTCGCAACAAGAAGTGACTTTACAGAAGAAATAGAGTATCAACTTAGGGTTCCTATGTGTTTTCACATGAAAGCATTAAAAATCTAAACGCAGCATGAGAATGAAGCAATAAAGCATCTGGACTTTCTTGGCCAGGCATGGAGTTGAGCATGCCTGATTTTTCCAGGAAGCAAGTGGATTTGCAGAGAAAAGTGCCAAGTAGTCACAGCAGCATCACTGTTATTACAAGGATGGATTTTTCAGCACACACTGTGCTGAAATGATGATGGGTGGCTACTGCATTTTTGAGAGCTCTTTGTTTTTCCGCACGCAGTGGGAACTCAACTCCTAGAAGACGCTGGCAAAGGGGAGGCAGCCCAGAGATAGCCCAAGAGAGATACTCTGCAAGATGTTTTTCATCAGCCCAGAGCTGGTAGCTGCAAAGAAAGGGCACAACACTGATACCTGCAACAGGAGGAATGAATTCAGAGTAAGAATTTATTTGGCTGCAAAATCTTTTCTAAGACTGAGCTGAGAAAGAGGCAGTCTTCTCCCTGTAAAATAGAAGGAACATCTAAGTAGTACCAGATCTATCTTTATAAATACATATCTAGTGGCTTGTTTTTTAAATTTGAAAATATCATTAAAACTGTAGGAAATAAAAAGATCTGCTGCTTTGAGAGTTTTCCCATCGAGAAGACAAGTTCTGTCTCTTACTAGAATTATACAGCTTCTTGCCGAGTTACTCATCTCAACACTTGAGTGATGGGAAGAAGCATTTTTTAGAGAGTGTCACAGATTCTTTTCACAAAGGTTGAGGACCAAGCCGTGATAATACTTCAAGGTCACAAAAGGCCCCTTTATATTCTGCAGGGGTTCACACGGTTGAGGTTGATGGAAAAAATTATTAATCCTAACCATAATGAAATCGTGATACAGGACTGCAGGACTCTTGAGTAACTCAGCAAACTCAGCGGGTTCATAATTCAGAAGTCCAAACAGGCCACCTGCATAGCTGGAACATCGACTTTGGTTTTTTATTGGCAAGAGCTGCTGCACACTAAGAGCCTCTGAGCTCTGCAGAAGCAGTTAGGTGCTCTACCCAGCCATTGCAAAGCTATCCTAAATGGAAAAAAGTTACCTGTCATTCTTCCTTGGCTCATGATAAGATATGTGAGCTGCCACATTACAATTAAAGGCCAGTTGAGGAGAAAATTCTGTTCCTCTGATCCAAAATGCATCACCTGGCCCAGGAGAGGACTTTTCTTCTGTTTTACCATATCCAAGATGCAAAATTTCCTGGCTTTAACAAGTCCCTGGGCACAAGGAGAGCTGGAGGAACGCTGTGGCTCCATGCTTCTTGTGTGCACCAGCTGCAGAGTGCTGGAATAGGCCTCCCACTCGGTCAGATTACCTTGGTTCCGCTGGAGTCAGAAATCTGCTCTTAGGACAGTTATCCTGACTCAGCTCACAGGCAGGAAATTCTTAAATTTCAGTAATTAACTTCAAGAGCAAATTTATCAACTGAGTCTGTCCCAGCCTGTTCTTCAGGTTACAGGTTCCTGGGAGCAGGGCTATATTCTCTAATGTGATTTCCCACTCATACTGCATCAAAAAAAGGTGAGTCCTTGCAGGTTTGCTTTTAATTTTAAGGTTTTCCTGCTCCAACTCACCAGGCATTTGCCCAGGCTAGGTGGGACACAAGATCTGTATCCATCTGAGAGTGCAAAACAGTCTCCTCTTCTGCTGCCAGAACAGCTAATTTGGCATCTGCAGCTGCTGTTGGCATCTTTCCCACTGATATCCCTGCAGCAGGTTTTGATCTTAAATTTGCAGTGTGTGTCCCTAAAGAATACTCTAGCTTGAAACTCTGTGGTGGTTCAAATAAGGCTTTTTGCTGACGGCTGCGGTCCCCTTCCTCCAACCCAACTGCCTGGAGGCAGAGTTGGTGGTCAAGAAAAAAGATTTCCCAGAAGATATTGTGCTGTGTGTTGGAGGGTGCTGAGTACTGTGCAGTGTATGCTGACTTTCAAAGCGTGACCACTGTAAGTCCACCAACTGGAGCACAGGGAAGGGAAATGCTTAGGGATCCAAGTTTAGTGATCAGCTATTCCACTGAACATGAAACTCATGTAATTGCTTACAGCATTAATCTTTTGGTTGAATATCTGGCAAGAACTGCAGCAAAATTAATTTCAGATAATACAACTGAGGTTAACTTAATGGAGAAAAAGCCTGGAAAACTTTTCTGGAAGGGGATGTGTTGCATGTATCTATATATCTATATCCATTATGGGAAGGACATTAGCTCTGGTGTGGGAGGGTAATGACAGACACACGGGCCCTGATGGAGCTCTTGTCATGTGTCTGTGGAAAATACGTATCATCCAAGGCAGCGTGTGTAGCGTAGGAGAATTAGGAAACCTTGAAGAGGTGACAGCTGATTAAACAGCTGAAGTTTTAGATCTCTCTGAGCTATTTGATATGCAAAGATACATCATAAGACAGCTACCTTAAGCTGCCTGAACCCAGTTTTTCCCCCCTGTTCCCAGGCACTGCTGCTTACCTTGTACAAAGCTGTTACTGTTTAGCCTGTACAGAAACAGCCTTTGTCATCATATCGGAGTCTAACTCCTCCAGCTAAATTAGATCATTGTAGCAATGTAGGCAATATACAACCCTGCAAGCCAGAATGTAAATTTATTACTTTTCCCGTAAAACTAATTTCACAATGTCTTTGGAGCAAGCCTCCTTGCTGTCTTTGGAACAGAGCATTAAAGTTGAAGAAAGAAAGGGAAGGTAAATTCAACTTAAAATCTTCAGACCCAAGATCAGCCCCAAAGCATTCATGTCATCAGAATAGGAAGCCACCTTATCTTCTGGTGTGGTTTCACTGTAGCTGAAAGCTTAAAGAATGACTGATACCATGAGAACAGTTGATCCCTTTTCACCCTTCCCCAGTGCTGGGATTTGTGCAAGATTACAGTCAAATGTATTTCTCAAGAAAAGTCAGCTGGGGATACCACTCAACTCCCTTATCTTGATGGACCTTCAAAACCATTCTCCATCCCAATACCCAGCCTTATCTGGATATAAACGGATATGCTCAGTGCATCTCTGGGCCATCTTCCCCCCATGGTCACACTGTACGATCATCAGCTGTTTCATCAGAAGTCGGTGTAAAACCAAAATGGCTGAAAGATTTGTAGGCTATAAAGAAGGGACAAAACGCGAAGCACAGATGGATGCTATTCCCAGAGAGGAGGGGAATGCGTGGGAGGTAATTTGTGCTCTGTGTTGATCCTTCTTTACTGAGGTGTATGGGGTCCAGACGGATCTTCCTGAGGGAGCCTTGGGTAAAGACTTGAGAATTTAGATGATGTCACTTATGCCATGAATTTGTGCGCCATCGCACACTGTTAGAAAAACCATAGTCCCTCTAGAAAGGGGAACCCATTTTCTGTCCCGGCGGGGGCTGAGGTATGGAGAGCAGAGCATTCCTGCACTGATCTGTCTGACTAAGCCGACATAATAGGCTTCACATCAGTGAGTGCAGGGCAGACAGTAATTGCAGTAACATGGGCTTAGTGGTGAAAGCACAGATTGCCACAGGTACACCCCAGCTGGGAAGAAGGGCATTGTCTCCTTTTTTGCTCCTCACCACATAGGACTTCATTTTGTAATTTAAAATTATAGCGTGATTGGCACCACGGATCAGAACCAACAGATGAAATGAAACCTGATAGCCCCTCCCTGCTTTTTAAAATAATATTCCAAAAATATCCCCCTGTTCCCCAGGCATGGGTATCACAAAGGGCAGAGGAGGACATCATCTCCCAGATTTTCTCTTTCCTCCATCTGTAGCCTATGTGTTGTCTATACAACATGCCTACATATTTCAATCATTAACAATAGAAAGTAAAAAGGAAAAGGGGCATTCTCTTAGCGGGCAAAATGTGTGGCTGCAATATTTCCACCAGGAAAAGGTTAAATTCAACTGTATGACATTTTTCATTAAGTTCCTGCTTTTCATGAAGGGTTTAGAAACATTGCTACTATTGTGATGTTACCTCAGCGTGCCCCAGAAGGTAGGATTTTTGTTTCTCTGCCTTTCTATCCTTTTCTATGGGCTGTCCTTCTGAGCCATTGAAAGTCTTCTGTGGTGCACCAGCATCACTGACTCTCATAACATACCATTTTCCTTCTCTGGGAGGACAACTCCAGTGCTTCGTGGAGATTTTGGTCCTAACCAGTGAAATTGCTCATACAGCTGGCAGCACAAAATGCATTAACAACAGGTTCCATAATGTTTAATGGGGATACTAAAAGGTAGCACTGGAATTATGCCTTTTCATGTGTAAACCTAATTTTCTGACCAACCACATTCATGGTTTTAATTCACTTTATCCTGTATAGGCTATCAGCAGCAATCAGTCTGGCTGCAAGCTGTAGGTTTTTCCCCTAAAAAAGCCACACAGAGATGACATACAGGGCTGGGACAAACTAACCTGATGTAAAGGACATTCAAAACAACAAAAAAAATGAGCCCACACATAAAAGTTTCAAGGGGTGCAACTGATTCCTGCCAATAAACTGTATCAGTTAGACCACTGTTCTGGTTTGCTGGACTAACAGAGTAGGATAAAAACTCAAGTGGCAGATACCAGATTTTTAGCCTAGAATGTAGTTCTTGGACTAAATTCCAAGACTAAAGTGCAGTTCTGAAGGCAGGAACTTATCCAGTAAGTTGTTGATTTGTTCTTCTGGAAAGACATTGCTTTTACCTGTGAACCAGAAGGACATCTTTTCTCATAAAACACTGCTGTGAACTTCAGAGGCATTGTGTTATATACAGTGTTCATCTCCCTGACATGTTGGACAAAAATACTCTATCCAGAATAATAAGGTGTAATTGTAATTTGTCTGTAATTTAGCATATTAAGCAATCTGATCTTAAAAGCCATCAGGCAGTTCATGGGAGGACTTAGCCCCTATTACAGACAAACATGGTGTGTGTTTTATTGGTGCAGGTAGCACTAGAACTTTCCCCTCTCAAAGAAGATATAACATGCCCAGTACAAAATTGGCATGGATCGACTGAGACCAGTATTTGGAGTGCAGAAGAATCCTGCTGGTCCTCCATTATATGTTCCAGACATTTTTTATTCCCTCCCAGATAAAATGCCCTGCTGATCTAATGGTAGAATTTGGCTCTCAAAGCTAGAAAGCTCCAACTGTAGCCAAAGTAATATCCTAAAATAGAAAGAAAAATGAGAAACCAGAAATGTTGTTTTCCTCTTTCAAAAGTTTCAGCAGGAAGCTAGCAGTGAGAAACCACTGAAGTGGCTCTCTCCCAGCTACCTCTCCCAATCTGGTCATTCCTGAAATACTCAAAAGATCCCTCATCCTAAGGTCCAAAGACACCTTGGTTTCATGCCTGTGTCTCCAGTATCACTGGAAAGACCTTAAGTTAATTGAGCTCAGGATTTGGTCTTTCTGTATGAATCAGTTTTAGGGAAGCTGACAGCTACAAATCTCTGTGTTTTTGTTCTGATGAAAACAGCCTGAAGATCTAAATTTAACAGTTGGTTTCACAATGCTCATTTTTGACTGTAAGTAAAATCACTCTGGAAAAATAGCTTAGAATAGGAAGAGATATGTTCTCTGGATGCTGGAAAAGCAAATAAAAAAAAAACAAGCATGACAAATTTATCCTCATTCACAATTTAGACTGCTTTTTTACTGTCTGCTTGGGATCTTTGGATAAATACTCTGAACAAAAATTATGTTAGTTACAGAAGAGATTCATAATTTCTGACCCCATTTCAGAGGAAGATGTAGCACATATCTGTGGTGTTTGGGTCACGGGAAACACTGCCTGCAGATCAAATCTGTGTTGTGAATGTTTTTTTTCACATGAGGAAACCATGACAGAATATTTTCCAAGATGAAAAAGATTCTTCTTCATGCACACATTTATTTTGACGAATTTCTTCTTGTAGACAAATTATCCCCATCACTTACCCTACAGTCACATTACTACACTTTGGCAATATAAAGAGACCATAGAGTGGATGTAAATATAATTTACAGTTGAAGAGTGGCATAAATCACCTGCACATTATGGAGCAATCTAGTGCAAATAGGACTGGGGCCTCTACAGTAAAAATCTGCTCCCAAGAGTGACAAATGGCATATTCTACTCAGCATTTTGTATTTGAAACAACGTCTGCTTTCAAATAAGCCAGGATGGATTCCAGTGGATGACCCGACCCTGCTCCTCCTAGTGCCTTGTCAGCAGTTCACCAGGTTCTAGCCGTGCAAATTCATGGAAGAGAGGAAGACGTTCATATGCCCTTGGAAACATGATTTTTATTTGGGAACATCCTGAACCTGCTAGCAGCATTTTTTCAGTCCAGCAATTAGGAAAAAAGGCACTGCACTTATAAACTGAGTGCAGCAGAGACCAGCTACTTGAGAAATTACACACAGGCTTTCATAATACAGTGCCACAGCCTCCCCAAAACAGGAGACATGGAGAGTGGACCCTCTGTGTCTCAGGGCCTGCCTTTGGCCATGTCCTACTGATCCAGGGGGTAACAAGTGTCCCCTCTGCCTGTGCAGGTGTACATCTGCATGGACACCTGTGAGGAACTGGTTGGGAAGTGGGTGCCAAGGGCACAGGTATGGTCCAGGCTGCTGTCCTGGGCTGAGTCCTGGGCCTCCCCCGTTCTGGGTTTCTCGGGGTGTCTCCCAGGCTGATAGATGCTCAAGCATGAGTCATCCTCATCTTGTAATTCCTTGGAAGTAGTTGTCCCAAAACCATCTGCCCACAGATGGGGAGTGACACCACCTGCCCACCACCTCTGTGAGCACCTTCTATCCTGGAAGAGCTCCTCCTGCATTCCCCAGGAGAGCTGCTGGTGGGAGGGTTGGCACTGGGACACGTGGTGACTTGGCAGGCAGCTGGGTGTGGCCGGACGAGCGCACTCATTGCAGAAGAATTCGAGGTGCCTCCCTGGGCTGCGAGGTTGCCTGTGGGCAGGCTCGGCACTGTTGCTGCACAGCCAGTGCATTGCTCTGCCTGCATGTGACAGGTGAGCAGGCAATGTGGCATGAGGCTGCTCTGTGGCCCGTCAGAGAAGCCATGGGCTGGTGTCAAGCAGGATGTCTGGATGGATGGCCCGGTGGTCAGGTCTATGGAGCAGTCCCACCAGCTGTCCCACCCACTGTTGCTCTGCTCTCACCTGCCCTCTTACATCCCATTTTTGCTTTAGTTAAATGTTTGGTTCTCAAGACAACATTAGTTCAGAGCAGACTTCAGCTTGTCTAGTCTGCCTCACGGCTGCCTTGAGTGTCAGCCTCCTAATCCTGCCTGGGCTCAATCCTGGCCCTGCTCTTTGGGCTTCACTCTGCCTTGTCCTGTTCACATTTACCTAAAAGGAGAAGGTCCTTCTCTGTTGGGCCTTGGCTCTTTCCTTGGGGGACAAATTCTTCCCACTTTGATGGACTTGGTATCTGCCTTGGAGAACCCACAGGCTCAGGCTGGAGCTCCAGTCACCAGCAGCCCCAGTCTGCCATCGGCCAGACTCATCAGCAGAATTAATCAGTTCAGCATTGGTTTAGCATCAGTGAGGCTCTGTTGATTTGCAGATGCAGAGGACTTGGCCTCAGTGCCTGGTCTATATTATTTTACAGCAGATAATTAATGCAGCATGTCATACTTGCTTTTCTTACCCTTCTCTGAAACTGCAATTTTACTGACCTGAAAATATTTTCCCACTATTAAACTTTCAGTCAGGACATAAGTCCTTTTTAAGATGCTGAACACCACAGGATGCCTTCTCCTTGTGCGGGAACAGCTCTGCTGTACCAAGAGGAGGTGTGATCTTGACTTATGGGATAGAGATTCCTTGTGGCACTGACTCATACACTGTAAATTTGTGCTCATTTTCACATCTTCCTCCTGATCCTGTTTTAGGCTGTGTTTCCATTACTCCTCCACCCTGGGGGAGGAATCCTCAGCCAACACAGCTCTAACCCGGAAACCACAGGGGATGAAAAGACCTTTCATAGCAATAATGATGCCATGTTCCTCTCCTCTGCAGCTGCATTTTGAAAACAAAAGATCAGGAGGCAAAGTCACCACCCACAAGCAGAATTTGCAGCTCTGCAGCCATCGGGGACTGGTGCAAACGGGCCTGATGCAGATGCCAGAGAACATACTTCCTATTGACACCAGGGAACAACAAGAACTGGAAGTATAACCTAATCTAGGGTGAGAACAATGTCTACTTTTCCATATTTAGCAAGCATAACCTTGGGCCAGGAGCTGAGACTTAGCTTTGCGCACATCATAATATATCTTCATATTTTTGTAATCACCTGTTTGGGTCAATGTATTGTAAAGACTATGTAAAGTCTGCAAAATAAGGTGGTGGATGCACTTCTAGTGTGATGCCCCTTTAGCAGATACCTATGTCTGCAGTAGATACCCATGCCTGTGCACATTCCAGCTCCAGTGCCCATGAAAGATTTCCCATAAAACAGATAGGAAGACACTTGGAAGCACCTCCAGTAGTTTGGTGAGTCTGTAGTTCAACACAAAGTGTAGAAGGACAGGTTGAAGGCTGTGGACTACTTCTTACTACAGCATATTGCTAGGCCAGGTTTAGCTGCGTGCTCTGGGCTAAAGCTCTCATTGGGACTTGCCTTTCCAGCCTGGATAGCACTTTTGAACTGGCAAAGGGTAGGTGATTGACATCAGACAGAAGGCCTGATTTCATCAAGGCTTTGGCATGCCACTTGCTGGAAAATGTATTCCAATAAGTGCCACCCAGAGTTATTAAATGTGGCACTGAAAGATGAACAAAGTCCCTGCCAAGGAGCTGCCACTCTGGACTAGTTTGGTCTCTGCTCGTACAGGCAGGCCTGATGTTAGTCATCAATGGGAGAAGGTCAGTGGGACTAGGGAGGGTCTGGCTGCACCTTTTGAGAGCCCTGGGCACATGGCAGCAGTGTAATCTTGTAAGCTTAGTATGTTAAAATACAGCTCTTCTTTCTCTTGGTCAGGATTAGGAACATGAATTGGAGGTAAACGATGACTATAGTATTTCATGTTTACTTTACATGCCAGTGCTCACAGGAGGGGTAGGATGGTGGAGAACCCAGCTCAGTGTCCATATGAGACGCTGAAATGCCTATGGGAAGTCTTTCTGAGCTTCCCCAGAAACTGTGTTTCAAAACTTGTGCTGATTGTTTTCTTCTTAACTGCTCTGAGTTCACTCCCCTAGCTGCCAGGGCTTGATAATCTCCGGATCACAGTTCTCTGCTTCGATTTCTGTCACTGTCTCTGTGTGACCTGTCCTCTGCTGGGCAGAAACTTGCAGGATCACATGAGGTGCCTTTCCTGGGCTGGAAATGGGAATGGGTTATTTCTTCTGAGTGGAGTGGGCCCCTAAAATACAAACCTCATTTCAAATAGCATTTGACACAGCAGAGTGCATTTGTCATCTCCAACATGCAAAGTAGAGACCAGCTATTTTCTGCTCAGCATGGAAAGGAAACAGGAGAACTGAGACAGCAACACCCACGTCTGTGAAGGTATTTAAGCACTCGCTGGGATCCATGCATCGTGGCCAAGCTGTTTGTTGATAGTCAGACACAGTCTGGGCAGCAGGTGCCTAAGTCCCATTTTTCCAAAGTCCTAAGGTACAGTCTTTATCACAGGGTCGGGTTTCTCCAAAGCTCCTTGCAGGACCAATTATAGGAAAGGGCTGATGCTACGTGTGCTGGTCTCTCTGTTTATTTTCCATGGTGCCCCATCCCTGCAGACACTTTTCCACCCTGTGTTGTGCAGGCATCTCAGCCGAGGTTGGTCTCAGCACCCAGCACCACTCGTTCCTTGTGGATGTCACAGAGGAACCACCTGTTACTCTAAATCTGGCAGTGTTTCCTCATCTTCCGTGCATCCCCATTTCAACTTCTGTAACTACATCTGTGTGACCTGTTTTCTCCTGCTATGTAGAAACTTGGGCAGTCACATGGGGATATGTGGGGTCACTCGTACTCCCCTGACCCTGTAAATGTAGAAGGGTTAGTTTATTTCCAGAAAGTATGGTTTACATATGGTTTTCCTTTCATTATTTTAGATGTCAACTAGAAGGGCTCTGCTTGTTCCCTTCAGTAACAGCAAGTAAATAGCTGACCTGTTTAGAAAAACTTAACACTAGAGACCTGGAGAAATCTTTGGATGCAAGATGCATGCTGAACTCTGTGTGACCCTCTGTAGAGAAACATTAGCTTAATATATTAGTAAATGTTTTTTAGTGAAGATAAAAGAATATTAGAGAAAATATACAAGCTTGAGGTCCAAGTTCCCTGAGCAGTCCATTTCCCATTGAAATCAAATGGCCAAAATGAAGAGGTCAGCAAAAGTTTGCTTGAATTCTGACTGAGGAAAACAAGGAAAGCTCTTCGCTCACTCCAGGCAGTGCCGCTATCAAGAGGATCTGGTCACAAAGACGAAGGCTAGAGTTTTCAAAGGCAGTTGATTGATTTGCTAGCCTCGATTGAAGCACACTGAGTGGAGCTGCTTTTGGGAAGATGTGAAAAACTGGAAGATCCAGGGAGCCCTGTGCTAGTCCTGGGAGACTTAACCAATGCCACAAGGCTGCTTTGAAGCATTTGACCCATCTACTGTCAGATCAAGCTCCAGGGCATAAAGTAGGAATTCTGACTTGCACAAGTGCTGATGAAGTTTATGCTGTTGAGTCTCCCGGGTTGCCAGCTTGAGCATCTTCACACCGTGTCCCCTTTTGTACTGAGACACACATGCAGAGGCCAAAGACTGAAGATGTCTCATGTTAACTGTAAGATTTCAGGATTAGTTGAGCTTACCAAGACAGGTGGTGAGTGCAGACACCCAAGGAATCATACTTGGAAGACAAGATTGAAGGACTCCTGCAGTTCACAAATGCTACTTGGGAACCGGATAGTCAAGTACTGCCAGTTCCTAGGATCAGCTTAAAGTTAATAGAGTGATGGCAGGTGCCCAAATATCCTTGCAATCCTACATTTGCAGAGATGTTTTCATCACAGAGCAGACAAAATAAAATGGTTTTAAAAACAACACACTCTGCAGGTCCCTGTCCTTGCCACCGAGTATATGAAATTTAAACTAAAAAAAAAAAAATCCTAACAAAAAAAGGGAATGGATTCATATAAATAATGTAATTGGAGAACCTTGAGAGTAGCAAGAATGTGTGAGACTTCGATGCATTTTTATCCTTTTAAAATAAAACAGATGCTGAGGGGATGGTACAAGAAGGCGTCTCAGAAAGGCTGGTGTAAAAACATTGAAAGAACAGAGAAACTTGCTTTTTCCAGGAAGACAAGCAAGGACCTGGTTCTACAGACCTGGGATGTAGAAATGCATGCCATGGAAATGCTATGTTTTGGCATGATCTGAAACTTCAGACTTGGGAATTGAGTGCATAGAGTGCTCCATACATCCATACGTCATTATCCTGAATTTAGTAAAAATGTTCAGATTACCTCAAAGGGATGATTTTCAAATCTTCAAGCTTACTTGGGAGATGGCCTCCAAGCAAGAGAGCCTTTGCTGAAGTGAAAGCATCACACTAGTCCATGGGCTCAATCCACCTGCAAATCCTGCTAGTGTTTGTGTCCTCTTCAAAAGGTCCTGCTTTCCTCATGGGTCTGTAAGTCCATAGTCAATACATCCTTGATTTCTACGGAAAGCAGTGTTAAAACCCCTCTATTTTAGGAAAAGGAGATGGGGGCTAACATCAGCACTTCAGCCCTATTATCTTTCCTTTTTCTTTTTTTTTTGAGGAGGATAGGTAGCCTCAGTCAAAATCAGTCCCATATTCTTTTCATAAGTCTTTGTGCTTATCCAGATGATTGCCCATTCATATAAGATCATAATTATATTCATATAAGAGCAGTGTTTCTGTAGGTGTGGTTACTTCCTAAAGAGCAAGTAGCTGCAGAAGGATTGTACAAAAGCAATCTTTGGCAATTCACAAAAGGCAGTGAATTTTAGGCTTTAGCAGATTCATTTGAAATGCCCTTATGGAGTTGGTATCATTGTTATTTTAATGACATGGCATTTGAGACATGAAAGAAACAATGTTTTACCCACAATCACTCAGCAAGTCACATCCTTTCTCACTTACTGGTGATGCCACATAACTGCACTACTGATACCCACTAGCAAACTAACTCTCATTTTCACCATTACTGATAACCAAGAGGGTTTCCAGGAGTTAGAATTTAGGCAAAATTCAAAGTAGGCTTTGAGCTGATTCTGCTGGGAGACATAATCCACAGGCAAATGACATGACCAGAATGAGAGGGGGTGTGATCTACCACAGGACTGTAAGGCTAGTAGCTTACAGTTTGTCAGTTCAAGAATGTTTGCTTAAGTTCATGTCACTAAAAGAGCAAAATGCTGTCCCCTTTTAATAATAAACATTATATTTGACTAAAGAAGAAGTAAGAAGTGATAACAGAAATTCCTCTGAAAAGAAGCTATTTGTTTCCTGGTGGATGTAAATCCATTCTGTCTCTCCCAGTTTCCCCCTTCGAATGCACTTGTGTGGGTCCCACCCATGCACCAGGCAGGGAGATCAAGATCTGGCTCCACAGGGATGCTTTGTACTGTCCTGAAAGCAGAACTTAGTCTGGGGGGAGGATAAAGCACTCCTGAGTTACTGGCTCCTTCAACTTCATCCTCATTTTGGACGAACTTCCTCTCATCTCCAAAGTTATCTGAGTATAAATCTCAGTATTCTCATCCCAAGGGCTTATTATGAATTTATTGAAAAAAAAAATACAATCCCTTCAGCTATGAAAATTACCCTCATTTGTCTATAAATAGGCTTAACCTCTTAAACTGTGTCAGATGCTGCAGATTCACCAATTTGATCTAGATCTTCAGATCTTCTCTGCTCCTACAGCTCCAGGGCAAATGACTCATGCTGTTTGCAAGTGTCATATCCCACTGAGCCTGTCAGTATCAGTGTGTCTGAAGGTTTCTACTAAAACCTGGGCAGGGATTTTCTCCTGATCAAGCTGAGCTCACCAGCATCCTGTAGCTACAAATCAGTATGTTGTACTTACATGAAAATCCATGTATTTGCAGTAGAACAGCCACAAATCAGTACAGGAAAATGTGTTCTAGAGTCAAACAAATATGATAAGGGCAAAATCCTATTGATCCATGTAATCATTTCCCCAGTTGCATTTCCCTTTACTGGTAGCAGTCCTAGGAAGACTGGTTTGCACTGCCTATTACCTTACCTTCAAATTGCTTTGGAAATATAAAAGGGAAATGTCAAAGTATTTTCAGACAATCTAAATGGCTTATATAGCTTGTTCCTGGAAATCAAAGTTCCCTGAGCTGTCTGAATGTTCTGTCCTTACTCTATCAATCACTTGTTTTTAAAAGCAGAAGAGATCCAATTTCCCAGGTGTGTGCCCATTCCTAGAGCTGTCCCAACCCTTCTGCTGTCTTTCCTGGGGAAGGGAAAAATCTTGACATGGAAAATCAAGGGAAAAAACTCTTCTCCTAGGTGAAGGGTAAAGCTTCCCTTCTGGCTTTAAGGCACCTGGGGATAGAAGAGGTTGGTGCAGCCAGTTTTGCCCAAGTTTCCAGAAAATCCTGGACCTTGGCACTTGATTGATCATATTTGTGTGCTGTTCTGTGGACCAGGGAGCCACAGGAAAGAGCTGAACTTTATTATTTTATTTTATTTTATTTTATTTTATTTTATTTTATTTTATTTTATTTTATTTTTTCTACTTCAATTACCCAGGTTATGGTATAAGGTGTTGCTCTTGCCTAATGAATGAGCTGGATGCTTTGAAACTCCAGCTGATGATGCTCTGAGGGCCATCTGTGTCCGCAGCTCCCAGTTTCTCATAATCTCTTTGGAGTGAGGGCCTGTGTATTTTATGCTGCCATCACAAATAACAGACTCTCAGCTTGATATCCATGATCGACTGTGCATGTCACATTTCATGCCATAAAAAACATATGCTCAAGGTTAGAAGGGTGAACATGCTTTTGGCTTCCCTGCCATTTGTAGTTCAGTTTACCTGCACCTCTTCTTTCACTGTGTGTTGCTACTTTTCTCCTGAGAAAATTTCCAGAGCCCCCTGGAAGAAGAAACAGGCTCTATTTACTGACATTTGTTCCAAGTTATTATGAGCAGGCAACTCTTGTAGGCTCTAAACAGGATCTCTCAGCTAGAAGCCTTCAGTCAGAACCTATCAAGCCCAAAGACTTCCTTCTTTTGAAAAGGTCAGAATTATCCATTAAATATCACAGCATCTTGAAGAACACCCATAGGACCTCTCTGCTTTCCTCCTTGGTCAAGGTTTCAGCTGGCACTCAGTTAAGTTGCTGGGAGTCTTCTCCCATTGGATGCCACGGCTCTACGTGCACACACAGGGGTTAGTCCACACCGTGAATTAATGGGTAATTCAGCTGCAAGTTCCGCTGCCAGGGAGTGCCAGGGCTAAAATGTGGCCTGAAACACATTGAGGCACTGTTGACACAGCCTGGGTGATGAGGAGCCTTTCCATGTTTCTGCACGGGATGAACCAGGGTCAATAGGATGGGGAGGAATTATCCTATGCCATCTGCTTCCTCTCTGGCAAACCTCAGTGCATGGCAGGGGAGTGTCCTCCTGTGGCTCATCCCTTTATGTGTCTCCAAGGGATGCAGCCCTGCCAGGCGGCTGTGGGCAATAGTCGTGTATGCCCTGACGCCCTGGCTTCCCATTTCACTTTTGCTGATGATCCTCATGCCAGCGGCAAAGTTTACTTGACAGAGGCCATATTCTGCAGTGCTCAGGCTGTCTCTAAGATCCTACCCAGGGAATAGATAAACAGAACAATGTTTGAGCCTCTGGTACACTTTAATGTCATTTTCAGGGAAATAGATGTGTCATAACAACACAAAGCAGGCATAGTTCCCTTGCTTTCGATCTGTCTGGTGCCAGGGTCCACGTCATTTCAGCATTGAAACAGATCCAGCAAGTTCATGGTAACTCTGCTCTCTGAAGAAGTGCCTCTTTTGCCCCTTGGTCTGTACTTGTCTCTTGTTTCCAGCAGTGTTCCTCACCCCTGTCAGGGAATGTCACGTACTGTTATGTCAACATCTAATTTTCACTGGAAACCCTAGGGAATTGGGCCCTTATCTCCACATACCATGCACATCAAAATGGTTTAATCAAGCCTATTAATTCCAGGGCTTGCTGCTGATCTGGATAAAACACTGCCCTTTCCCAGCACTGAAGCTTTGTAGCCAAGTTTCACATTGCAGCACTCTCCATGAAGTTTGTTCTCTGCTCCTTGGGGCTGAATACACTCCCCTACAGTCTCCCAGGTCCTATAGAGAGGTGCCAGGGTTCTGCTCTGAGGCTCAGATTGATTTGGGCTGATTTTCCAGACCAGAAGCATCCCATCAGTTTGAAAATTTGGACTTGAGAGTCCTTGGTGTCACATCCTGGTGCTCTGGGTGGTCATTGCCACTTCCAAACATCAGTTCAGGGCAACTGCAGAGCCTAAGAAGGTATCCAAGAGCAGAGAGAAAACTCAGCAATGTGCCAAGACCAGGGCAAAACTCAGGGGATGTCATTACAGATGTGGCACTGGGGGATCTGAGGAAGCAGACATGCCTTTGTCCTTGTCCCAGCTTGCCTGCTGTAGGGAGGGGTGGTGGGACATGGCTTATTCATCACAAGGCATAGCCTGCTCAAGAAACTAACTTCAGAGAACTAGACGTGGGAAGATCAGATATAGGAGGATGGTTACAAGCATCTTCCTCACCAGATGAAGAGGTGGACCAGATTCTTCCACCTTTTTCCACCTCCAGCAGTGTTTTACCTCACGGCTCACCCCTGACTCTTAAGCCAAAAATCTCTAACAGGTGTGGGGATGCCTTGTGTTTAAAGCAGCCATCAGACATGTGCCTATTGGCCCAGGGCTGCTCGAGATGTGCTGCTGCTTGCTTTTCTGGGAAAGGGTTCTTACAACATGAAAGAAGTGCAGGCAAACAAAGAGCCCTGGGGAGAGAAGTGACAGGCGGCAGCTGGAGCCAGTGGGTGACCTGCCGAGTGACAGAGCAGTTGGGCTCCTCACTACTCTGCTACTATTTTGGAAACATCAATAAACAGAAGAGGCCAGATCAATCTCTCAGGGCTCCAACACAAACCCTGAGCAACCTTGCGGACATTGGTGGCACCAGCAGCCTGAGACACCAGTTTGTCTATGAGAACTCTGCTTCATTTGCACTGTGGGCAAACTCATTGGATTTAGCCACTGAAAACATTATTAGCAGTTCACTAATTAGCAGATCTCAGCTCCTTTGCTGGTGCAACTTTGAACTGAGGAATTTATGCTCATTGTGCCATGGAGAATATGACTTCAACTTCTGCGGGGGAGCTTTCAAGCAGCTGGAAAAAAGTATGGATGTTTATATTTTTTAAAAGGGATTGTTTTTGCTGCTGTCAATTATTAATGGCTCTCAGGTCAGGCTAAGGAACAATGCCAGGGATAAATTACCCTGTACGCTATTCATATATGCTCTACCCAATTGTTTCCTTCTCAGCTAGAGGATTCACCTTGCAATGAACTCCTTGGCATTTGGAAAAAGAGGACTGACAAAGCAATGAACTCGGTGTGCCCATTTATTTATGCATTGACATCTTTCCTACTTTGTCAGGTGTGTTTAATCAAAAAGAAGCAGGAAATGCATTATAATTATAAATATATTACTGCAGAAGAAAAAGGCTGCCCTTGGAAAGGACTGCATTGTTTGATAAATGGTTACAGTGAAAAAACACAGGCTTAACCTACGACTCTGCTGAGATCAAAGCAAAGCTGCTGCCACAGGCTGCCTGTGCAGCAGGACTCAGCTCGGGGTTTCCAGCAAGGCAAGGGGAAGAAAGTCGAAAAGAAAATGCAATCTCCTCTCTTCCTTTTCTTCTTTTGCCTGAAAATTTTCCCCTAGTATTAAAAAAAAAAAAGACTCAAACATTAAATATTTGTTGTTAAAATTAATAGAATTAGTGATGAACCCAGCTGAGAACACAATAATTAGAACCAAGTCCCAAACCCCTTGCTGAAGCCATGGAGAGACATTGTTTTCAACAGGTTCTGACTTGGGATTCTGATGAGCCAAAGCAAAGATGGAGTTAGGGAATCACCCTGGGAGATTCTGGATGTCCTGCAGTCTTTCCATGTGACCTTGCCCAAACTTGCAAGCATTCCTTAACCATGAGGACAGCTGAACCCCAGTCAGTAATGTGCTGCTGCTGTGAAAAGCAAAATCTTTCTGGGCTCTGAGACCAGGAATGCTGTAGGTAAGATGCAGAAAGGGTTTATTGCCCTTCTCAGCACTGCAAGTCTGAGCCATGGCCCTGCACTTAAATAAATAAAAAACCACCAACAGAGAAACTGAAAATTGTCCAGAGGAGAGCAACAAAAATGATCAGAGGTCTAGAAAACATGACTTGTGCGGAAAGATTGAAAGGGCTGGATTTGTTTAGTCTACAGACTTGGAAACATCCTAATAAACTTTAAAGATGTAAAAAATACATGGTGTCTAAAAGGGTAATCAATTGCCCTTTATCTCTGTGGCAGAAGGTACAGCAAAGAAGACAGATAGTATTAAAAGCTCTGAGGCCAATAATGCCTCAAGTATGTTACTTGGGGAAGGACTGGAGCATCTCTCATGGAAGATTTTCAGTGTTTTGGACAAGTACCAAGAGGTACTGGGTAACTCACTGTCCCATGGAACGGGCTGCTTTCAGCCATGTGGTCCTACGGTTTCCATGATCTAGTGACTGTGTCAGGACACCTGAGAATAAGGCCTTGGAGGTGAAGAGCTTTTAGAGCACTCCCTGATTTGAAAAAATGCAGCAGGTGCTCAACCCTTCTAGAAGTTTATGGTCAACCAACAAGTCTTTTTAAAAAGCCTCTTTTCCATGGCTTCCATGGCTATTAAATGAAAAGCAACAAATTCCCACCTTTTCATGGGGCCATCATTGTATTTGTGAAGTAACTTGCTGCTCTCCTATAGGGGATTCCCATCTAAATGAGTAACCAAATACTTGAATATTTAGATGATGAGACCTCTGAAAAATCATGTAAAAGTGTATCAGGTAGTGACAACCTTGCAGATCCTGCTCCAAAAAGTCCCCTCCTGACACTGGAGAAAGAGGTACCTTGGCCAACCTTTGCTAGGAGTGCTTTTACAACTGTAAAGCAGTGACCATGGTATTAGGTACTGCTCTAGGTGGGCCAGGTGGTGGTCAGCACCTGATTAGAAAAGCAACATCCCTTCTCCCCATAGCACCCACCCAGAGCTGCATATCCCATCCTGTAGCTGCGTGTGCTACCTGTGACTGAGTAACTTTGCTATCCCTTGTCTGTCCTGGAAAGCCTCAACACTGCTTTCTGATTTCAACCCTTCTTCTTCAAAGGGCCCCAAAAGCTTTGTAAGAGTTTGTATCAAAACTGACCACAAGACAGAAGCCTATTAGAAACCAGGTTTTGAATTTACTGCCCAGGAATTCCAGATTCCTTGAATTATGGGCATGAGGTGAGAAGTGTGTGAAGGGAAGGAGCACAGGGTTGCAGCCAGAGCAGAGCTGGCCATAGCCCTTGGCATCTCCACAGATTTGGGGGTGAAGTGAGGGCTCCTCAAGAGATGGGGGAAAGATGCTGTGATCAATCTTGCCACAACCCTGCCTCTTTTTTGCACTCCCCATTTCCTGCCTAGCTACAGCTGTGCAAGATACAGCTTGGTCCCACATGAACACAGAAAAAATTACTGGTCATATGATACGGGAATTAAAAAAAAAAGTTTGCTTCCAAGCATAAACCAATGACTGTGGCAATGGTTTACAAACATGGGATTATGGCCTCAAGTCAACGTTTTTTTTCCCTCAGTTTTGGGTACAGTCACGAGCCTGGCAGGAATCCGTGTCAGCTAAAATGCATGGCAGCAACTGGCGTCTCCTGGAGTTTGGAGCTGAGTGGGGTCACAGCAGGAAGGAGTTTGGGAAGGCAGCACTGCAGGGTTAGGAATAAACATCTCCCCTGGGCAGACTTTCCATAATTGGCCATGACAAGGCTTCTTTCTCCAGAGAGCTGGAGCTGGTCTGTGAGGAAGCAGGATGAATCACTGCTCCAGCTCCATTTGGCAAGTGCCATGATTTAGTTCTGCTTTGTACAGGGAGGAGATGATGATATAGACTGAAAGACAGAAGAGAAGTCTAGCCAAAGGCTTCTGAGCTGGGAGAGGAGTTTGAGTTCCCACTCATTTTTTGCAGGTTTACTCAGATCCTTAGAAGGAAACCCTGGCAATACCCACTGGTGCAAAAACAATTCCCTTTATCAACAAAGGGAGGGAATAATGGGGACTCCTGAACACAAAGCTCATGCAAACAATAACAGCCCTTTTATTTTGCATTGTTAAAACAGCAGTTGATACCAAATACTTCCTTCCAGCCCTCCACTTTGTTAACTACTGCTGTCACACTCCTGCTCCATTTATGGGAGGGGATCTTAGTGTCTGGAGCTGGTTTTCTGCAATGTGGTGGTGATCTGTGACTACACAGCTGTGCAGCCTTTTGTGAAGAGGAAGGTTGAGTGTGGTTTCCTCATGCCATCCTGTACCCTTTGAAAAGTCCCACTTTCTTTCAAATATGAAGAAAAAGGGGTGTTGTTTCTGCCATCCTTTCTCTGGATGGTGGTCATCAGGGCTATCTGTAAAGCTCCTTGCTATCTCAGCAATCTTACCAAGCCCAGTGACCTAACAGCAGTTCACAGCCTGTTCAGTGTCTGATGATTAATCCCCTCCCTTTAAAAATATGCACTTAGTGGCAGAACCCCACGAAAATATTGGTGGAGCCAGAGCTGTTTTGCCAAGTGGCAGATTTAGAGTTGCTCTTCTTGGAAAGCTGGCTTCCTGTTCCTGGCTTTGTCTCATGGGCTTTTTTCCAGTGGTTTGGAGAGAGGAGAAAGGGAAAAAGAAGTTGTTCCTCCCAAATACCTCTTCTCTTTTACATCCCCTTTCCTCCATGTATCCTCTCTGCTATTCTAGATTCCAGGAACTCCATCAGCCAAAGTCATCCTAACTAATGCCACTGCTATTCCTCATGCAAAAGGAGAAGAAAGATCCCAGCAAAACAAGATCCCTTGAAAAAGAAGAAGCAGACAATCTTAATTTCCACCCCGTCTTCTGCTCCTTCAGAGGGCAGGCAGATGGAACAAAAATCTTCCCTGCACTGTGGAAGAGTGTTAGCTCAGAAAAGTCAAATCTGCATCTTGTTGCAATATGAGAGTTCAGATCAAAGCATCAGTCTTTTGCCAATTTCTAATTTGCTGTTAAGAACATTAAAATTTTACTTCTTATGAGCTGACTACCACAGCGAACTCAGGCAGCTGCTCCTGAGCTGGCTACAAGACTGGAGCTTGGGGCTTCCTATTGTAAACACTCCCACCACTGGAAATGGAAAGCTCGCTCAGTGCTGAGCAGCAAAGGGCTGTGGCAGGCAGCTGAGTTTGCACGACAACAAAGATCTTACTTTCCCTGGAGATACCAGCATCCCTATTCACTTTTCATTTTAAAGTCTGTACAAGGACAAATCCCACACTGGGTTCTTACCCAGTGTCTTTTTCCTGTTTCCTCTTGAGATGCTGGGTAAGGCCTCCAGACTGGACTCAGCAGCACCACATGCAATATCAGCCAGGTGAATACAGTGTGAGCACAAAGCTCATGACCTTTCTGGCACAGGGTCTGGGAAGGACTAACGCGGTTGGTGCCTTCAAGGTCTGGAGTTTGCGTGACCCCATGAAGATTCCCCATGTGATTCTCTGCAGAGTGAGGTGGGTCCTTTCTGGGAAGAAAAGCACAAAATATCAAGGAAGTACCAAAAGTTGTTTAGAGAAGGTTAGAACAGGGGACACACTGGAGTGTAAGGCACCCATGGTCAAAGAGTTTGTGTGGCAGTTTTCCCTTTGGTGTCCATGTGTCTGTCTCTGGATCATAGCAGTCCAAGGAATCCAGGTCCTTGATGACATTGTCTGAGGTGAGACATCGTCCTCCTGTGACATACAGCTTGTTCTTGATGACAGTGGCCCCATGATGCATTCGTCTGTCCTTCATGTCTGCACATTTAACAAACTTGTTGCCTTTTGTATCATAAGCAATTATTCTCCGGGTGTACCCTGAATGCAAAGCCAGAAGTGGAAGAGACAGATGGGAATTAAGTGCTTATGGCCAGCAGAAGGAATAATAATAATATATTTCCTGCTGGTCTTCAATAAAACCTATTATACTAGTACATAATTTGTCAGAATTAAGATATCTAAACTAGGAAGTGGTGATGTGTCACAGGAACACCTGTGTGTCTATCCTTTCCTGTTTGTCCTCACCCTGTCTGGTAGCACCTTGGCAACCAAGGCTTGATTAACACCATAAAACCCATCAGATCAGGCAACCAACCTGTCAAACACGGTTGGAGCTTGCAGTTACCTGCATGTGCCTTCAAATATCCAAAAATATTTCTTTTTACCAAACAGACTCCTAGAGCTTCACTTGGAAATACAGAAACCAATTGGCACATGGGATGGGCCTTGTTGGGTTGGAACTGTAGCTGTCTGTTGACTGGAGCTGGGTATGCAACAGCATGGTGCCAGCAGTACTCACTCCACTCCTGAAGTCCTCAGCACCACATCTGTGCTGGCCACCATGCCAGTGACCCAGTGGACAGCTCCTCCTCTGAGGGGTGATATAACCTCACATCAGCCAAGAGGCAAGGGCTGCTAAAAGGGCCATTGCCCTGGAGCAGTGGAGGTGTGGAAGCTTGGTACCCAGCAGTACCTTGCCCATGTTGAAAAACATGAGTGTGAGATGAGGGCAATCTGCCACATAGGAGCCCAACAGTCTTGAACCTTTGGGCTCAGCTCTCCCCTATTCTCACTGCAAAGGGTAGCAGTGTCCTCTCCCTGAGGGGTGACACCACGCTGAAGTCCTGTGCAGTTTGGGTTCAATCCTCTGCTCTGCTATGGACACTATGTGTCTCATTTTTCCTTAACTAATTCAACACATGCTTCTTCCTGCCAGTCTGTGGTCAGGGGAGCGGCATTAAGGACTGTAGAGTGCCAAATTACCAATGACATGATACACCTGACTGCCATGGGCAGAGGCTGGTCCTCAGGTTGAAAAAGACACTGAGAAGTTTCCTCTTTCCAAGTGTTTCACACTCCTTTTGGGACATTCCACAGTTACCCCCAGGAGGCAGCTAAAAGACCAACCAAGACCTCATAGACCTATAGGCCACCCATCCTGACAAGCCATCCATGGCCTTGTGGTAACTCTGCTTTCCATTCTCCCAAGAAGAGCAGACAGGGAGGACCAGGCTGTGAGTCAGCAGGGGAGGTGCAGGACCCGCATGCTCTTGGCTTCCTCCCTTCTGCAGAGCAGTAACTTGCATTGGCTTTTCCTCAGTTTCCTCCACCCTGGTCTTGCTACTTGGAGTAACAAAGTGCCACATGGAGAACTATCTCTACTTCAATTGCCATGAGACTCCATGAGAGAAGTGTATGGAGGGTGGGCACACTCCTCCTTTCCTTCCCAAGATCCAGGTGCTTTTTGAGGGAGCAACCCAAACAGGAAGGCTGTGAAAACCCACAGGATCTGGGCAGGGGGAGGGAGAGGGAAGGTGAAACAGAGCCCTTACCACCTACGATGATAATCTGGTCTCCAATAACGACAGCTGGTGCACACACATTCTTCACTACTCTGGTCTCCATACGAAACCACGTATTCCTGGAGACATGGTAAACCTGACAAAAAAATAAAGATACTCATACAGCTGTTTATATTGCATTTTAACTGACATCTGTAATTACAGAGGAACTTCTGGGTTTTATTTTGCCCTAATAAATACAATCCTCTAGCTCAAATTGCTGGAAATCCGAGAATGTACCCATTTTTTTCCTAGTATGTCCCCTTGGAAAGCATTCTGGTTCCCCAAACTTGTCTGCTCAGGAGATGCTAGCACAAGCACTAAAACAGTGCATCTGCCATATGCAAGCTTCTTGGCTGTAAATCTTTGCGTGGCCATTAAATCACTGTAACTTTTTCTCCCAAAGGCCAAGCTGGTTCATTTCATTTTCCAGTTATTCTATGTATTCCTTATTAGCCTGAGCAATTTCCTGGGCAAACAAACCTCAACTTCACCCAGCTCTGCTGGCAGCCACTGTGTTTGCCCAGCTGCTATATTTATCCTGGAGACTGGTATGCACTCAGACTGGCAAAGGGACTTAGAGTGGTATCTAAGTCATCGATTTATGTGAGAAAAAGAGCAGTTGCCAGATGATGATCATTCTATCATCTGCATCTGGGTGACACAAACTTTTACGTCATGTTATCCACTTCTTAATATAGCAAATATTGCCAGGGCATCTCCCCACTTACTGATAAATACATTTCCGTCCCCATGATAATGAAGTACCGCTATAACCATAAAGCATTGCTCATGTCCTGGTTGCCATCTTAGCCTTAATGATCCTTCTTAGTTAAAGCACCTCGAACAGTGAAAAACACTCATGGGAAAAGAAACATTACAATGTTGCTAAAGCATCAAATCAGATAAGAAAATATTTAACGTATTTTTTCCTCCTAATAGAGTGTAACGGCTGAAAGCAGGCAGAAAGCCAGCAACATGTGGCAGGAGCCACATTTTTAACACAACTGTTTATACAAAATGACTGTCAGTTTAAGTTCTGGCCCTTTGATGAGTGAGTATCTAATCGCTCTAATGATCATGAGTGTTTGTGTTTGCTGCGAGCGAGCAGGTGTGCGCTGAGACCCCAGCTCAGTGCCAAGTGGAAAGCACTGATTTTGGTGAGATTGGCTACAGGCATGAAGCCAGGCAGGGGGAGCTGCTGCTGCCTGCCATCACCTGCAGCAGCCCTGGTCCTAGTGCCCACCAGTGGCACAGCTGACTGACACCCAAAGTAGTGCCTTGGGGCTGCTGTCTGAAAAACATTCAGAAGGGGAAAACGGAAGAGCTGCAATGCTCCTTGAGGCCATGGATCAACTCATCCTGCCTCTTGCTGCAACACACAATGAAGTTTTTTGGGTGGTTTTATTTCCTTATGGAGGTGTTGGACTGCTGAATACCTTAGAAATTGCCTACAACAAGCAGGACTGACCATTACCTGGATAAGCCGAACAGGGTTTTGCATAATATCTTCTCCCCCAAAGAGGTAAACCCTCTGATCTTTGGCAGCAACAGCAGGGTGAAGGACAGCAACCGGCATGTTTGCCATGCTCTCACAGGTGTTGTAGACACTATCATATCTTTCCACAGAATTCAGGATTTCCTGGTTTTCACCAATTCCACCGAATGATAAAATATAATTTTTATATGCCAGGCTTCTGTGGGAGTAACGTGGAACTAACATGTGCTCAATCAACCTCCACTGATTGAGTTTGAGGGAGTAAACGTAAATATTACCACTGACCAGGCTTTTCTTATTGCTAACAGGCATCCCTCCGAGCACAAAAATATTGCTGTGTAAACTCACTGCAGAGGCTTTGTACAGGCGCATGGGAAGTTTGGCCAGGCTCAGCCACTGGTTTGTCTTCTCATCATATAGCAGGACATCCCTTGTCGTCTGCTGGCTGTCCTTCCTGCCACCAATGATGATGAGGAACTCCTGGTTGGAGTACCTGCGAGGAACATGCATCATGGGTTTGATGTCAGGCGTGTTGGTGCTGTACAAAGAAAACATGTGTCTCCGTGCTGACTCCAGGATGCTCCTGCAAGTGGGTGAGGACTGAATGAGTGAGTCATTAGCAATGAAATGGAAGAGGAAAGTTGGATGGACGTACTGAAGTCGGACCTTCTTGAACAACTCTGGGATGTAGCCTCGTCGTGCCTGGAGGTCATGCCGGATCCAGACCATCAGTGCCTCAAAGACCTGCTCCTCCTCCCCACAGAGTTCATCATCCCCAAGGTAATCAATGAGCTCCATGGGACAGAGGTCCTTCAGGTCCTCAGAAGAGGCCACCACAGGAAAGCATTTCAAAGCCATAGCCTTGGCTTTCTCATTCAGGCTTTGACAGTTCAAGACTTTGGCCAGTCTGATCATGCTCAGACAGTTGTCAGGAGTCAGCTTGTCTTGGAGGTAGGTAGAGCAGGCCTCAAACAGCTTAGTGTACTGCAGCATGGATGCAGTCTCCAAGAGGCACAAGATATTCTCAGTGGATATAAGAATCTCTCCTGTGTAAACATAAAGGATAATCTGATCCAAAATATTGGCGTCGATGCCCTTCAGAATGACTTTAGGCTGGTGACTTTCCCTGAAGTTGTTACAGAACATTGCCTTGAAGTATGGACTGCTGGAAGCCAGCACATTTCGGTGGCAGGGGATTTCAAAGCCCCCAGAGCAGAGGGTAACATCAGTCAGCATCCTGCTCTGCCGCAGAGCATTCAGCTGCCTCAGCAGTTCAGAGGAGAAGTCCTGGTCTTTGAAGAGAAACTCTTCAGTGGATCCCTCTTCCATAGCAAAATAGGAGAGAGATGAATTCTGGACTTGGCAGAAGAAACCCCCAAATTCTTAGCAGCTTTTATTGAAGTATCCAGCTCCAAGGGAACAAATCGGGACTTTGATGTTCCTGTAAATATCCGTTCACTATTACACATAAAAATGGAACATGGGTTAAGCACAGTGGGAAAATAATAAAGAAGCCAAAAGGTCGCTAAGACCCTTTAAAATTTTCATAAAGTTATCAGATAGGTTGCAGCTCTGAGGTCAGCACTGCCTATGTCCTTGGCAAGAAGCAAAAGCACTGAAGTTATCTCACTGATTTTGGATTAAAGCTGGATGGCTGAAGCAGTTGGTTTGTCCATTTTAATCATGTTGAATAAACGCACTTAGACATTTATTCACTATTTTAAAGTATTAGCAGTTTAGTAGCTTGTGCTTCTTTCCTCTAGAGTTAGTCACTCCCAAAGAATGCAAATCTGGCAGAGCTGAACTCTGCAGCAGGGCAAACGGAACCCTAGAGACTGGGAATCTGCATTAAAAGTTATTTATTAACTCTGCTTAGCTGTGTTTTTTTCATGTTAATCAGACACACAATGACTAAATTAAGTGCCAGGCAGAACAATATGATGAGTATCTACGGCCATGGCTTAATTGCTCAACCTGCAGTGGAACCGAAGGGTAGAAACGTTTACCTTCTGTTGTCCTTCACTGCATGCACTTACTGTCTGCCGTTTATTCTCTGCTGAGTTTTTCCATACCTAGAGCCTGGACAAAAACCTATAAACCCACGGGAGGTTTCTTTCAGTAGGTAGGTGATTCATAGAGGGTGATTTCTGGCCGTGTTTATGCCGCAGCCAGTTGTGCGGCGGCCGGGCGCTGCTGTGCGCAGGAGCGGCGGGCGCGGGGCATTGTGTACATTCCAGCGCTAAGAATAGGCGCACACGGGCTCTGCGCTCTTATCACATGTGACGCCGCCGCTGCCTTTTGCAATGACCTGGCTGGTTCTGAGCATGCCCGAGTGGTGTTTTTCTGGCAAATGTTTACATATAATAAATAGACACGGAGAGGAAAGTTCACTTATAAAAGTCCTGGCGGTCCATTTGGAAACAGCGGCAGGACCCTGTCCTAAAGTGCCTGGGAACTCTAGAAGCCTGTAAACAGTCTGCAATGCCTCGCACTACGCTGTCACCGTCGTTTCACGGAGAAGGGCGGAGAGAGAAGAGCTTCCAGGGACTCCGGTGCGATGGACCGTGTCTCCATCTTATGGAGAGATCTGTGGAGCATCAGCCTTTTGCAGTGTGGTGGGAGATGCTGAGGCACTGGGACCCCTGCGTGCAGCACCTGCTCCAGGGTGGGCAGGGAAAGCCCAACTACCTTTGCCAAGCAGAAAGTGAAGCTCACTCTTGGAGCAGTTTATCTTTATGATGCTGCTTGATATTTCATATAGAAAACACCAGGTTGCAGCCTTTTGTCAAAGGACCTCAGCTCTCTGAAACCCCTAGCAAAGAACTTAATCAGATGGCTTGAGGAAGCTCAGTGTTACAGGTGGGAGGACTGGAGCAGGTTACTGCAGTGAGCACAGCACGATGGAAACCAAGGTTCCAGAGTGGCAATTCCCAGGGTGGCACAGAGCTCCCCAGGCCACACACCTCGATGGGGTGGCTGGCTGCAGAGGCCTGCCCATGAACAAGGTGTCCAAGCTACTTTTGCAGCCAGTGAGGTCTAGTCAATACAACTAAGCCTGCCAAGTAATTCAGGTCACCAGTAAGTGTGACCTGTATTTGGGCAGGTGAACAGTCCTCCAGGCACTGCTGGGGGTCCACAAGTGCTCAGCTGCCTCAGTCACATATAGGTGCCCACATTTAACACTCCCATGGTAGGCATCTCTGATGATGGGCCTAAATCCATCCTCAGGGCTGGGATCAGTCAAACACCTTGTGCCAGTGGAGGATCCTCCAGAACCCCATCTGGTTCCCTGCCAGGGTCTCCAGCAGGTCCAGTGTGATGTGTCCCAGCTCTATGCCAAGTCCCTGGGTATTTCAAGAGAAATAGAATTGGCTGCCCTTGCCTGGGTAACTGGATTGGGCTCTTCATCTCTGCTGAGATTTCTCCCTTTGTTCTAGGGTGGGGTTGAATCCAAAATGTGGTTTCTAAGCCTCACTACAACAGGGGAACACAAGGTTAAAGCAAAAGTCCTTCTCATATTTTCAAAGCCAAAGCTCACGGGTGAGTCATGTCTGCATTTAGTCACAGTGAGGCACATGAGCAAAAATCGTTGGGAGCCTCAGTGCCCTTATGTCAACTCCCATGCCATGCTGGTGTTTGCAGTCCTCCATATGTTCCTGCCCCTGCATCCATGCTGCAGCAGATCACAGGGATATGGGCAGCCTGTTCCTCTAAAAATGGCAGCTTTGCATCACGGACATGCTGTATGTGGCCTTTCTGAGAGGCCTTTCAGTGCAGCGTAACAGCATGGTGAAATGCCTGAAGGCCAGTCAAAACCGTGAAGGCCCAGCCCCATGTTAAAGACAGGGTGGAGTCAGGCTGGCATAGGTTTTTGGAGGCTGCCCACACAATCTGCATGTGTGCACACATGGGTATGAGGCGAGGTGAGGCAGGGGAAGAGCAGGAGCCACTGGACTTGGCTCTTGCAGATGAGTCACTCTGAGGGTAAACATGGCAATTTACAGCCTCTTCCCTCTTCTCAAGTAAAGAAATGACCCAGAGAATGATGTTGGGGTGCTGGGGAAAATGTACCCTCCCTCCCTACTCCCTGCCGCCACTGCCTCACCAGCTGGACATGATCTTGCTATAAATATTTAGAGTGGCATTAAAAACCCAAAGGAGAATTTCTCTCTCTCCTTGTCCAGGGAACATTAGCTACCCAAACAAAACACCCTCTCGCTTTCTTTCTTGCTCTGTATGTATATGCTCTTGTTGCAGTCCATTCTGATGATTGATTTAGCTTTATATCTCTCTTCTGGCTCTGACTCTTTGTTGCCTGTTTAGTTCTGCCTCTTCCTGGCAGCAGCTGTGGATTATTCTTTTAACCCTTAAAGAAACAAATGATGCTATCTGACTTCACTAATGACACTGCTTTGTGGGGTTGGGGAAGGCTAGGTGGGATATTCTTGTGCTTCAGATACTGATAAATGTGGCATTTATTTAGAAGATCCCAGGCTTGATGGCTTTGCACAGTTACGCAAATTCCTGCTAGCCCAGAGTACAGAGTGTGCTGTTTAAATAGCTTATTGCTCTGAAGGGGTGGGGAGGGTGGTGTTGCTCCTTGCTGAATCCCCACACAGGTCCCTGCCAATTTGGGGCCAGAGCTTCTGAGCAATGAAGCTCCTGCTGCCTGCTTTACAACTCTCTTAATATTTTTCCGAGATTATGGCTTCAGATACATCTACAACCAAGTGAGCACATCAGCACCGCTTAGTTAGGATTTTCTTTATAAATAGACTAGAAATCACTTTTCATGCCAAAGACAGTGTATCCTGTATGGCCCCCACTGTATTGGAGGGGGGGAGAAGGGGCATGAGCCTTGCTGAGAGAGTAGAGCTGTTTCTGCTGTGAGACAGTCTAAATCGTCAGATAAAATCTGTTTTTAAATGAGTTCTTGAGGCAGGTTTTCTAGAGAGGGTATGCTATTGACTGAACCAGACCTGAGTGGTCTTTTTTTTGAGAAGACAAAATACTGTATCACCATGAGAGTGAGATCTTGCACAGATAATTGTCCTGTCTGAACACCATGTGCAAATGGGAAAGTGGGCTCATTCACAGGGTATATGACCCAGCAGCACTGTGGGATGTGATGCTGCAGGTGCCCCATAGCCCTTGATGGGCTGGAGCCATCAGGGGCTGTTAAAAACTGTGACCCTCTACAATTGCTGCTGTACAAACTCCATCTGTGGCCAATTTCTAGAAAATAGAAGCATCTACCAAAGAATGAACATGTTGTTGCAATGCTGTATACTCACCCTACTCTTTCTGCTCTTTCTCCTTAACTGTTTGGGGATCATTCAGTTTTGGAATTATGATGACTGAACTTTCGATCTGACCCAGAGCAGCTCTTCTTATGTTTTAATGCAATGGGATGATGAAATGTCTATTATCATGCACTAAGCAACAGAGCGGAAAAAACCTGTAATCTGACCAGCCAGCAGGCAGGTGCACAGAGATTGGTGATGTCAGACAACTTCTAAAACTCACACACTGATCCTATTACAATTCAGGTGAAAATGAACAAATACGGTAAAAGAAAAAGGAGTGTTCAGGGCAGATACTTCACTGGGCTTATTCAGTGTTACGTGCTCTGTCTCAATGACTGCCAGCCCCCACAGTAATCAAGAGACAGATCATCCCTTTACCCTAATTTTCAGTCTAAATTGACAGGGGAAAAGGAAAAATAACCCTTATTATGGTCTTAATAAAACTGGGAGAGGGAACAAAACCCAGGATTAACATTCCTCATTGTATAAAGAGACAGTTACAGAGATCATAATTAATCAGATGCTGTGGAGAGGATGGGAAGATGCCCCAAGCACCAGTGGTGGCTGGTTGGGGTGACAGCCCAGCTCAGGCTGGGAGAACATTAGGTTGCTCAGGGACTTGTCCAGTTGAACTTTTGAAATCTTGAAGGATGCAGATTTCACAACCTCTCTGGACAACCTGCTTCCATATGTCTGATAGGAATTTCCTTTGTTGCAATTTGTGAACGCTCCCTCTTGCCCACAGAAAACTCTTTCTGCTGCTGCTGGTTACCAGCTACCCGATCTTCTTCCTAGTCTTTTAAGTCCAGGTATCCTTATGATTCTTCTCTCTCATTCCACTGTAACTATTACATTATTAATTTTCTATTTACCTGCTCAGCAAACATGATTTCCTTGAGTGCTATTGCCACAGCTGCCATTCACATTGGTATACTTACCTGGATTTGGTTCTGGTTTTGTAGGCAAGGGTAACAGGCTACATCTGTAGATACTGGTCTTGAACCCCTGACCTAAACTTATAGAGGCATGGGGACAAGTTTTACAGCATCAGAGTCACAGAGCAACTCCCCAAGAGTCACTGTTTGCATTGTGTACAGATAGAGAGATACAGCATGTAATTCAATAATGACTTTGGCCCAGTATACCTGGGTGTGAAGATGTGTGGGCTTCTGGCTTGGTTTCAGGCCAATCTCTAATTAAAGAGTGAAAGATTAAGATGAAAGCAATTGCACTCTTCTTTAGTCAGAATGACCTACTAGCGTTAATTAAAACAGTCTTCAGGCAAAAAATAAATTTGGCTGCCAAAGTTATGTGCTTCACATTAAATAAGGACGTAGCTGGTTTAAGGAGTGCTGAGCTTCTAGAGATTTCACAGAAACCACTCATACAGCTTTGGGCACTCTTGGAATATTTTAAAACAAATCCTTTGCCTCAACCAGCTACTTCATGTGTATTTCAGACACCCACTGGCTTTTTCTTCAAACTACATCATTTGAGAATGGGTACCTGCCAGCTTATCTTGGTCTGAGCATACAATGCGCTGGGGGATAAAATATCACTCTATCACTGAACACCAAAGTAGATTCTTCATCTACCCTTCCTAGTCTCTGGTTACAAGAGACCCATGGCAACAGCAACAAGAAGATACTTAGATCCTACATTGCTCTGTTCTTGCTGCGTCTGAACATTAAAATATCTGTGATAATGGCCTTCAGGCATTCAGGATGTGCCCCTGATATTTTTAGGTGGCTAGAAATGTTGCGAAAAAAGGATCAGGCCTTTAAAATGTCAGAACATCCTATTATACCTATGTGAGACACCAATCATTGTTCTTAAAAGCCACACATCTTTCCCATCTCCCATTTGTATTGCCCCATCTTATAACTAGATGGCCAGGTGCTACTGCTGTGACATTGATCCAAGAGGGGATACACAGGTCCAGAGCTTCAGAAATACTGTTTTCACTGGGAATTTGATGCCATCAGTCATCACACCTCAGAGGGCCTGAAAGACCCTTCATCATGCAGAGTGGTGGTGCACTCAAAAGGGGGAAGGGGCCAGACAAAGAGAAATACTCATGAGCCCATCTCCTTGACATAAATTCTTCACTCTCTTCTTCTGACTTGTCAGGTTCTGTTATATTTTTTTTCATCTACATCTTCTCTCATACGATTTTAAGATCTTAGGGTAATTCAGGGAGGAAGTGACCTTCAGTGGTCCCTAATTCAAACCCCTGCTCAAAGCAGGGTGAGCCATGAGATCAGACCAGGTTGCTCAGAGTTTTATTCAGTCAGATCTTGGAAACATCCCAGGATGAAGACCATGCAGCTGTCCTGAGGCCCATGTCTTCCTCTTTAGGAACAGCATTTCCCTGCCTGACAGATCTACCTCACAACAGACCCACCTCTTCCCCTGCTATGCTCCTGCACCATATCCCAGGAGGTGATGCTGGTGGGGACTGCAAGTCCTTACCTCCTTCATGGGATAACTTAGGAGGTGACTGTGCTGAGAGGGCAACTCACAGATAGGGAAATCACTCTGGCCTTCCCTGTTGACAGCAGGATTTTAATCAGGGCCTGACTTAAATCATTAATTCACATCCCTCAGGTTGTTTAAAGAGCTGTGATAATGAGCTGTGAAGAAATTACTATCCATTTTCTCTTGGCAGGACTGTAACAGCATGACATGACATTCAGTCAATTGAGGAAAGAACAGGGATAATCTTCAGAATGAGAGAAAGACAGAAAATCTACCCAGAAGAAACAATGCCAGAAGATTCCTCCACATATGCAAACACAAAGAGGTCAATTTAGATCTAGTTTTTTCAACATGTCTTTATTGCTTAAGGTCATTTGGCAAGATAGCCATAATATAAACCTCATGTCCAACATTACTTGGCAACATATTTCCGAGCTGGAAAGAAAATAAATCGGATTTTTTTCTTTGTGCTAATGCCACATTTTTTGGATACTAATCAAGAGATGGCTGCTCAGCATGCCTCTTCATTCTTGATGGGCTTTTAGTGCAAAATTGCCAGCAGCAACTTTCTGAAGTCGCCAGAGGTGTCAGATCGGACAGCTTCAGCTAACGGCTTCTTGTACATTTGCTGGAACTTCTCCTTTATTGCTGGCAGGTCGCTCTGAGGAGACACCAAGAGCCTCTTTAGAAGAGTGGTGAATGTTCTGAGTAATATGCCCTGGTCCTACCAGTGCCCTGGGGGTCTGATTCAAGGCCCACCATCGCCGGTGGGAGTAGGAGAACAGAACACAGGAGGTCTAAAAATCTTGGAAGACTTTCAGCTTAACATTCGGATTTGAGGTAAGCCCATGTCAGATGGTGGTGAGGGGATGCTAACTGTGAAGAGGACCTGCATGGAAAGCTATGCCAGGTGGCTGGGAGAATTTCTGCCCAGTGGTGCTGTGCCAGCACAGCCTTGGTACTGGAAAAACTTACACAGGTTGCTATGAACTCCTGAGGTCATCCCACGGTGGCAGACAGGGAAAGAGGCACTTCCTAGGAGTATGGCTAAAAGTGTTTTGTTCCACCCATAGAAGTAATTTTCTGGTTACTAGGCAGGGGGAGAAATAAGCTCCTTGTCTTGAGCTTTCTTGTGAAAAGGCAACTAAAGCACAGGTCTCATCTTTATCACTGTGGCCTTTAAATGTTATAATGACTGGATTGTGTCTTAATAGAGAGAATACCCCGGAGCCTAATTTTTCACACTGTGGATCATTGAGAAATATGCTTTCCTCATCCCTGTGAAAGGCTCCTCCTCTGTGCCGATTGAAACAGCCCTGGGGTTACAACCTACACAGCGTAGAAAGAAGACTTAAAGACTGTGCTTAAATATCTCAAATGTCTCGTGAAGTTTTGTGCTTCTTAAAATGACAATTAACTCCTTTGGCTTTTTATTTTTCTTCTCCCCATCTGTTTTTCCCAGCTGGAATCAGAGAAAATTGGCAACATACGTCTATAAAGAATTCTGAAATTGGGAACAGCTGCTTTATCATTAATTAACTAGGAATTACTTTTACACATCCTACTGGGGCCAGACCTCCCCATGAGTTGGTTTTAACCAGGTACAGTTGACTCCAGTTGAAACTGCCTGCATGCTTCCTGGTTTAATTCCTTTGAAAACAGACAAAGATGCAATATCAAAATTTAGAGTTGCCTGGGTACAGAAGCAGAGTGTGACCAATGATGTGACTGGGCTGAAAAGGGTTTGCTGAGCACATGATCTATCAGGACTCACTCCATACTCTCTACATTTGTATTTCTCCCAGAGCTGATGTGAAGCATTACAGGACACAGGGTACCCTACCTCAGCCCTGGTCACAAGGATGCGAATCAAGGTCTCTTCATCAGTCCCAGCTCCTTTCATCGACTTGTGCAGAAGTGTGGCGAAGTAACCTGGGCAGTCTTTGGCACAGCTGACTAAAGGAAACAGTAAGAGGCCTCATCATACTTGTACATTTACAGTTTGTGATACAACTTTAAGGAGAATTAAATTAGTAAGAAAAGGAAACTCTAGTGTTAATGCTTAGACATATGAGATGGCAGGGCTTTTATTCCGAGATTGATCCCCTGTCAGTATGCAAGGAGAAATCTTGGAGTCTGAATGGGGATGTACATTTTTCCAGAAGGAAAAGTGTGTTACACAGTGAGATTACCAGCACTGAGTACTCTGCCATTCCACAGTGAAAACGACATGAATGAGAGTGAGCATTTGCCCCTGTGGGGTTCCTCTTGCCCATCTATTCTTGGGGTAGCAGCTCACTCTGCGGATCACAGGAGGAAGATCTGGGAGAGCCTAGATCCAGATGGATAACAGCAATACCAATAAGCTAACCAGAGACAGGGCACAGGCTTAAATAGCAAAGCCAACCCTAGTGCTAAAGTGCTGTCGAGGACCCTGTACATTTTTGTGGCTGCTGGCTAGCACACTTCTCATGATGCCCAGGCATCTGCTGGAAGTTATCACCAGCCATGGTCCCAGGGGCAGCTTGGAGGTGGCCACCCTGTGTCAGAGGGCAAATAATTTAGCTGTGTGGAAAGGAGCTGTGTGAAAAGAAACTGGCAAGTTTCATTTTTAAAACCAAGGAGTCCTAATCACTACTGAAAACTGTCTCTTTTTTTCCTGGCAGATATGTCAGCTCAGTTTAGAGTTATCTTGATGGCTGTTGCCAGACTGTACAGAGACCCCCAACAACCAATGTCAGGTGATGGCTAGAACTAGAAAAAAAAGGTCTTGAAACTATTGCTTTTTACCTAGAGTCAGATAAGCCTTCTCCAGATCTCCAGATGTTTCACTTTTAATGGATTCTTCTATGTCCTTCCCACACACCTATGAGAACAAAAAGAAGCCATAAGAGCTTCTGTCTGTTCATGTCTTCCCACTGTCCAAACCAGCATCAGATTCGGGATCCCATGGCGAAAGGTCAATCCAGATCCTTTAGGGCCTTTCCAAAGGAATAGTTTGAGGGCAAATGAAGTTCTCCTCCAGTGTAAGTGCTCTCAGATCCACTGGCACCAAGAGAAGGTCTATGCAGCCAGGTAAGGCACAATGGTTAAGAGATGGATAATCTACATCATGCAGTCCCAGGTATCTGACAGCTTTAGGACAAAGGAGTTGCAGCTTCTTCTTGAGTGACCCCTGGTTAGGAGAAACTGTTCCAGCTTTCTCTATCCCCTCTATCAAAGGCTCTGGATGGCTCCCACACAAATAAGATAATTTTTGGAGCTTTACCAGCTCTGTGAAGTTCTGTTACTTATTGTCTTTGGCTTCCCAGGAAAAGTTTACAAGCACCGCAGTTGTCCCAAAGTTTTTGTATTATTCTGGAGGGAAGGGGAGAAGCAGACTGTCTCTTCAAAACAGAGTTTATCCTGACTTTTGTGAACTTCAGGAATCTCAAAGGCTTTTACTTTGCTCTGCTTTGCCTATCAGGAGGTCCTGCATGATTCAAGATTCTGACTTTTAGGTCAGAGCTGGGAGACTGTGTGTACAAGGCAGCAAGGGCACCATGTGAGTGATGCCTTGGGTTTTAGCTTTTATACTTTTCAAATCCTGTATTGCTTAGTGTGAAACTCCGAAGTGTCTTGTAGCCTGCTAGCTGCTGTTCTCTCATGCTAGGGAGACATAATAAAGCCTCTCCAGGCTTGCTCTTCAAGGACACCCAGACGATCCTCGGCCCAAAATGTGTAAACCAACATCTTGAGAAGGGGAGGTAAGCTTGGAGAAATGACATCATTAGCTAAAGTTTTAATTGGCGAATTTATGCTGATATGCAAATGAACCAAACCTATAAAAGTGTGAAGAACTCGTCTTCCATCTTGGGGTACATTTTGGCAGTAGCCTCTGGGCTCCCCAGGGTGTACCTCTGAAGGCCTTTCAAATAAATATCATCTTTATTCCCTTATTCCTGTTTAGTCTCTGTTTCCAGGTAGCCACTTCAGGCATCATGAGGCTTTAGGGCTTAAGTGCTGCAAACCACCAACCTGGTTTCGATCTTGCCCTATATATCTCTCCAGCTGAAGAGAAGGGCATGTTTGCAAGGTTTGGACTCTAATTTTGGCCTACTTCTACTCTGAGTGCAGCCAGGCAGGATGTGGTGGATTGGTTTGGGCAACCTGATCTGCTTGGCTTTAGGAATCAAAAAGCCAAGGTAGCTTGGCTATTGAAGCATTTAACTGAACCCCCAGAGTTTGGGCCACTGCAAGGGAGAGAGTATGAGTTTGTGACTGGGTTTGTTCTCCTGCCAGCAACAACCCAAAACTTGGATTAAGCTGCAAACGTTTTTCTAACTATTGGTTCCTTATTATGCTGACACTGAAATATGGCTTTGACTGGAGCTCTTTTCATCTTCAGTGCCTAAGGCTACAGTTTTCTGATGAACTCAAGAGTTCAGGACTGTGAGCGAGAGGCTGGAGAGGGACACTTTCCTGAGAATGGATGTCACTGCTGAGCTTCCACCTTGCTGCCAGGAGAAGGACCTTGGATCTCCCATTGCTCTGACTTTCTGAGGTAATTTCCAAGCGAGATATCTCTATATCAGGTCAGGTTCAGGCCCAGGCATGAGTAAAATGTCCCCGCTGGGTGACACAGGGAGGAGTACTAAAGAGCCAGGATCCTGCTGCCTGCTTTGCCTTATGTTTGGAGACGGGAAAACACAGCAAAGCACCTTCACAGGCCATCTGCCCAGTGTGGGCAGAGAGGAAAAGGCTGGAGATAAGCTTCTTCTCAGCCAATATGAGCATGTGAAGTGGGGGGAACAGGAGGAGATACCTTCCCAGGCTCTGTTTAGGAGAAGGAGAAGAAAAGACCAGAAAAGCAAATCCTTGCTTCAGGACAGGAATTTGTGAACCTGTCCCTTTGCTGCAGGAGGGGGGGTACCTACTGCCATGCAGATGTGGGAAGGAACAGACATTGTGACACTTACTTGGCTGAATATTGTGTAGGTTATGAAGGGGAATGGGGTCCTTCACTGGCAGAGATACAGCTTCTCCTGTAAATCACCTGTTTCTGTAAGCTCAGGATACAGTCATATAATTGTATTTTCCAAGACTCTTAAAGCATTCGAGAAGTTATAAAATGGCAGATAAAGGATTGTCCACTCTACATAGAATCCTTTAGGGTGGAAAAGGCTCTTCAGATCATTACATGTCATTGTAGGGTCTGCATCTATATGTCAGGGCCTATGCAACCCACATTGCAGAAGATAAACTCACCTTTTCATAGGCTTGAAAAGTAGCTCTCAGCTGGCTATAGCTTCTCTTTGCTAGGACCACATTGAAAGCCAGCTCCTCTGTTCCCCAGCGGCCTTCTCCTGCCTTCAAAATCACGTTATTTTTTGGAAGCACTTGTTTATACACAGTAGAGACATGAAGTCAGCCAGAGCCCTTGATCCACCAAGCTCCAGCCCATGCCCCCCCTTGGTTGATGTGTTTAGTCCCCCCGAGGCAGCTCTTGCTGCGCAGCACGGGGAAAAAAAGGGATTTTTCCACAATTGCGCTTACTTTATACAGATCGGAGGCATCTTGCTCAGCAAGCTCTGCATTGACCTGTTGGGTCTCATCTCGGGTTGCCTGCAGGAAAGGAGATGACCGTAAAAAACACACCAGACCAAGTGCTGGTTACATTTCAGCTCGCGGCCCTCGCAGATATTTTGGTTGGAGTTTTGCTGCCATCTCCTGACACCAGCCCGGTGTTGGGCACGGTGGGACTCGGGTTCACCGCAGCCCCTGGGCTCGCTGCCTTCAGACGTGAACCCTTTGTGTGGGGTTTGTCCCCCAGCCTTATGTGCCGTGTGCTGGGGCCCTAACGACATTGCAACGCTGATGCCTCAGGAGCAGGAAGGTTCCCAGTACCTGCACTGAAGTGCTGATGGTTTTCACAGTGCTGGATATGCCCTGGTAACTGTGAAATGTTTTCCTGACTAACCTACATACTCTGAGCATTCACCAACACTGTCATCCCTGGGAGAAACTATTAAGGACTGATCTATGAAAAAAAAAAGAATAAATTTATTTGCCACTCCTGAAAATTTACAAGAGGTTGAAGAGAGCTATATCAATGCTTCCCAGAATGAGAATCGTAACTGTGACGCATTTAGCAGTGTGACTGTTAAATCTTTAAAGCTTCTTCTATTTACTCAGTCTTTTCATTTCCCAGGGCTGTCAGATCAGACTGGCCACCACATTGCTTTTCTAGATGGGCTCCTATTTTTCTTAGTTATAATGTATATTTATGAAGATATTGATTTTCTGCTTTATTTCATGAAAGGGATTTAAAATAAAGTCTGTTCTAATGGAAAACACACTTTTTTTGATGAAAGAAAAACTAACATAACAGCAATCTCTTTCTTAGTTGTTCTGTATCTATCTGAATTCTAAAATCCTTAGCTGAGATGGAAATAAGATTTCATGGTTTGGGGCAAAAATCAGAATAATGGGGCCATGACCTTGAATGAGTATTCTAGCCTTTACCATGGCATAAATAACAGTAAAACAATCCTGTTATTTTCAAAGTATCAATATTTATAAAATTATCTGTGGCTTCATAAACTAAAATTGTACAAATTAAAAAGCCATAGATATGAAAGGCTCTTATACTGAAGAATGCCTTTTGTTTACTGTAATTACCTCATTATTATGTTACATATCATAACTGCATTATTATAAATACCAGCCAATACTTATTATGATTACCCAGGGAGAAAAGGAAATATATCTGTCAGGCAGCTGCATAAGAGGAAAGTCCCCAGCCTTACCTCTAGCACCATGACTAATATCTTCCGTAGGGAGCCACTGGTTTCACTTTTAACATCAGATTCTAGATCCCTATCAAACACTGGGAAGAAAAAAATCTGTGAGAGTTCAACCAGTGAGAAAGAATTTAAATGAAGGTGTTTGAAAAACAAAACTACTTACGACGTTTGTAGGCTTCCTTTATGTTTACAACTTCCTGGGAAAGCAAAAAAATAAAGCAATAATCAAATAAATAAATAAAATAAAGAAATCTTATTAATTAATAAATAAATAAGCAGACAAAACACAGCACCATGCCTGTACTATGTGAGGTATTGCATCCATGGGGGTGGGAGAAGCCATGAATTCCCAGTCCCTTGTTGAGGACAGCACTTTGAGGGGTGCCTGACTCGTGCAGGTGTCCTTCTGGTTTTCCCTGCATTTAGGCAAGAGCTAATGGCTTTTTTCACCAGGGTTGTGTTCCTGTACCTCTGAACCATCAGAGCAGTGCCAAAGCTGCCTCTAACATGTATCCAGGGATTCTTCTCACCAGTGTTGCCTCCATGCCACCCAAGGCAGATAGGAGTAGGATAAAGGAAGGAATGTGAATTATATTGGTCTTAAATCCTGTTAGAGTTCCAGCTCTAGTATGGCAATCTTATTGCTGCAAGCACTGGTAAGAGGCATCTCAGCCACATAAGCTGGTCTGATCCCTCCTCCTCCTCCCAGGGATGCTCTTAGTGAGCTGTTTGCCCTGCTGCCTAAGGAAGGTCACACATGGTGGCCCAACCTTATTGTTTCGTGTGCAGAGAATCTCAATCAGCAGCGACTCATCTGTCCCAGCACCCTTCATCGCCTTCCGAAGCTCTCGGGCCTCGTACTCGCAGGGCAGGTCCAGCAAAGCCAGCACAGCCTTTTCAAAATTCCCACTCAGGTCTCCCTTCAGGTCCTCTTCCATCTCCTATGGGGACAGTCACAAGGGTTAGTGCAAAAGCTGAGGTGAGATTAGAGGATTTCTTAATTCGTTTCAGGAAATCTAATGATTTAAAAGCTCCTTCTGTACCAAAAAGTGACAAAACATTTTTAAAAAGGCCTTGAAATATGCAGACTTTTTTTTTGCAAAATAATTTCACTAAAAATTTTGGTTTTAGATTGACTGAAATGATTGTCCCATCTTCAAATACCAGCCAGTATCAGTCCAGTTATGACTCTTACTTATGTAAACAAACACAAACTAGTGTTTTGAGAAGCTTAACAGGAGTTTACTCAAAATGCAGACGCTTCCTGCTTCGAAAGAGCTGCCACACAGGGGATCAAACTAAGAACCTTCTCTGTCAGTTTTGGTTAAAACAGACTTAATGGAAAAAGCAGCAGATTTCTGCAAGGTGCTTTTGTGCCAAGCAAACAGCATTTTTTTTACACACACACACACACACACACACACACACACACACACACACACATACATGCAGAGAGAGAAGAAAAAATCAACCTTCTTTGATGTGATCTACTTAATTAAAAGTTTACTTAGACCCCGGAGAAGAGCTGGCTAGTGCATGCTAGCTAACCCTGAGGACACCTGCTGAGGATGTATTTGAAGTCCTATCTGCAGTTAACATTTCCTGAAGTATGGGAAGCACTTGACAAGTTCAGAACACTGAATGAGAAGTCCAGCTCTAAGTCTATTGTTCTCAAGTTCCTCCTCACACAACCACACGTGAACACTCAACTACTCAGGTCAGAAGCTGCCGTCGGTGTTGGAGCAGTTTCAACACACACACCATGAATGCTGCAAGTTCCTGGAGCAGCAGGAGAATGAGATGGTACCACCTGTGCCTCCTTTCTGAGACATTCAGGCTGCCCGGGCAAGCGACAAGGGTTGCTATGAGCTGATGTCACCATGATGTCTCACACCATTTGATCATTTCTAATGCCTATTTTTATTAACCCTCATTATAGAACAAAATCTATAGTATTTATGTAACCAAAATCTATATCACGCTGTAAATTTTACATATAGAAGGCTTTCATTCATCTTCAGTGCTGAGTGTCTTATTGACACTGATTAAGGAGCAAGCAGACACTAAGAAAATACCAATTTAATAATAAGGTCTGCAGGATTCAGCTGAAATAATATTTTAGACATTTTATTTTTCTTACACACAAAATCATTATGGCAGTTTCTGCCTTCTCCTGCAGAAATCAAGTGCCCAATGAAACTTCTTAGTTTTGCAACGTATTCTACTTCATCACTGGAAGAAATCAATATTACTTCTGTTAAACTCAATAAAAATATAGTTGTGCAAGATCAGATAGTTTCTCTGAATTTGCATCTGGTCTAAGTGGGACTCTGACTTAAAATTTCCCTTTTACATTAACTTATTTTTCTGAATGTGCTGAAGACGAACACAAGCTGAAATATTTTCTATTTCAGTTATGAATTATTTTCTAGCTCTCCCAGCTTTGATTAAAATGCTCTGATCTGGTTAAGGCTTACTTCAAGAAGACTCTGAGGCCTAAAGTTAGAAATATAGTCAGTATTTTAGGAGATAAAATAAATTGCTGAATCAGAAAGTAACTGGTGTCCCCAGTAACTGGTGCTATTTTCAAAAGCAGAGGCCTGTATTTTCAGAGGCAGTGGTTTGAAACAGAGGCCACTTATTTCAAAATACCTTGCTATACAAAACCTTGTACTTCTGCTTTATTTGTTGTCTCTGCTCCGATGTTCTACTTGATAAGACTTCAATAATTTTCTTCTCATCAGTTCCTGAAAAAGAAGTTGTGCATAGGGATTATATAATCAGGAATCTAATGCAGAGGAAAGAAAATGTGACCTCTAAAGAGAAAAACATTCCTGTACATATATCCCCAGTGGTTCCACCTTTAGGATTTGTAGCATCTAAGATTCTTTTGAGGATAATTTAAACTGTAGTCAGCTACAATGTTCAGAATATATAATAAAAGTTCACCACCTCATGCTGTTCATATCAGGGAAATTGAGTCTTCTGTTTGAGAAGGTCAGACAGTGCTCCTAAAATCAGGGTTCTGCTAGTGCCCATAGGCTGACATACACGTTTTTGGTGACAATGCTTGTTTGAGTAGTCCCAAGGGATCAGCCACCAGATCCAGTTTATTACATATGTGAATGCTGTGCTGGCACAACAGAATGAGGGCAGTGGGGCAAGAGGCTGGGGCAGGAAAGGATGTGTTTGAATCAGCTTCATTAGCCCAATGCCTGGATGTACAGCCTGTAAAAAATTGGTTTTAATTTTGCTAAATGGAGTCAGGAAGAGGAGCTGGAACCAGCCTGGATGGTCTCAGTCTCTCCCAATGCTGTTTTGCTTGGCAGAAATCAGAGTGAGGTGAGAGCGTGGGATGCCCAGGGAGGTGCAGCTGCTGTGCTGCCCATCACAGAGGGGAGCTGAACACACAGCCCCCCATCCAGGGGAAAAGCCCTCAGTCAGCTTTGAGCTCTAACTTAGGCAATGGATTGAAGAAGCTTACTAAAGGCAGTGACCTTGCTCTTGTACTTTTCTTGCTCTCAGCCATATAAACAGATGTTTGCACTAAACAGAGCTGCTGGAAGGCATTTCTTATGGCTAAAAAGAGACAGGACCACAGTGATATTACCTGGATGTACCAAAGACACAACAGGGCAGCTATTGCATTAACAAAGGTGTCCTGGTGCACTTCCATCTCAGGGCCAGCAGCTTGACTCAGGCATTATTTCTTCAAGACCAGCACTGAAATTGAGAAAGTGAGCCAGGACAGACATATGACCCAGCATGTGATGGGCACTGCCCAAATGCCCATAGCATATCAAGGGTTTAGATGGCAGATCACCGGCATCACAACATATGCCAGGCCCGCTGATGCCTGCACATCCTGCTGGTGGTCACTGCCCCATGCTCTCCTTGTGCTCTGCCATCTGATGCTTCTGTGTTGCCATCTTTGGGCTTTGTGCTGTGCCTCATCTCATGCTTTTAGGAGCAGGAACCAACAAGGGTTTCTGAGTAGCAACCAGCACAAAGGATAAAGATACAAATTATATTGGCATTCGGCAACAGCTGATGTGTTTTCATTTCTCATATCACTATCAGGCACATGCAGGACAACTTTAGGGCATCTTGTCCAGTTCTTCCTGCTTAGGTCAGAGGTGGAAGGCATGGTTCAGTTTTGGAAGGAATTATACTCCTATTTGATAATGTTGGGTTAAACTCTCAGTAGGAGAGTCCTCTGGGGAACTGTTTTGAGAGGGCTAAGTTGATAGGACAGGAACAGTTCCTAAAATTCAACACTTAACCAGCTGATTCTGAATGTCATTGCTATTCCAGGAAGAAATGCTTAAATACATATTAACTGTGCAAATACCTCGAGTGAATTAACAACTTATTGATCTTGTGTGCCGCCTGGATGTTCTTCCTCTACTGAACATTGTCACCTCCATGGACCTTAGGATCCCATGGAATACTATGCATTCCTCACTCATGTCAGTGCAGTCAGCTTACTTCAAACTACCTCAGAAGATGGGGAGGGACAGTATTTTCAGTTAAAAATCACTGATGAAGGTTAAAATCACTGTAAATTCCTTTCAGCTGATGGAGCTACAGTGGGCTCTGGTGAAATATGGAGGTGATGATATTCTTTCTCTGGAGGCCAGAGAAAGGGTATATAACCATGACCTTAATCTGACCTGACTAGCTGGACCCCATGACTGTTAAATTAGTCTTGGCAGCTTGATGTTCCTATCACAGGATAGGAACAAATATCTTATTTACCCTAATCCTCTGGAGCCATGCAATTAACAAACTAGGTCTTACCAGTCTTTGAGGAACAAGCTGGCTTCCCTTCCCACTTATCTTCATGGGTGTGAATGTTCTTTAAGTCAGTATGTGACAGAAAGCATAAAGATTACCGAAAACTGGTTGGAACAGTTTGTTTGCCTAAGTTCATGGATATGCTCTTTATAATATTGATCTGCCCTTTGTATAAAATCCAAAAATCTACAGTATCTTTCTTACCTGCTCCTTTGCAGGCACTGTGTATTTTCTTGGCATCTCGCTCTGGATCAAAGCCACGATGGTGGTATTTGTGGATTGACTGGGAAGACAGAGGCACAACAGACAAATGGGAAACAATTTTGCATTAGAATGACAGCAGTTTGGGCCAGGTTCTTGCTTGATCTTTGTTCACACCATCTAAACCTTGAAGTTCAGGCTGGGCTTTGCTGAAATACTGTATCTATCCCTAGGGCTCCTGGAATGGATCCACAAATAGCTGTCACCACATAAAAACCACAGTGGTCTGTATAACGTTGTCACCATATTTATATATGTATATGTCACCATACATAGCATGTCACCACATGACACACGACCTATATAACTTCGTTCTGCCAGTTCTGGCTTATTCAAATATTTTAATATTTTAATGAAGGGTAATAACTTCATACTAGGCATCTTCATGCCAGATCAAATATTATTGGTTTGTACCACTTTAACAGCAGGCCAATACAAACACCTTATCAGAAGCAGGACCTATCTCTGCAGTACAGTTGTAAGTACTGGGAGCTTAAACTCACAATCAGCTGAATAAAAACTGGTCCTGAAAACCTTTCTTGTATTGATGCATTCATGCAAACAAGATAATTGGAGAAATATAATGTGATAAAGCTGGGGATTTTTGTTGTTGCTGGGGAGGTTTTTTAGTTTATTTTTTTATTTTGGCAAAATAATATATGTGGCTACCTAGAGCTAAATTTACAGGGACAGGGTAATAACTCAAAGTCCACAGCCACAGCAGCAGTTTACAGCCTGACATATCAATGTAAACAGAAAACCATGTCTGCTCCTAATCTGACAAGCTGTGAGTCACAGGGGCTGAAATGCTGGTACACCCTTCATTCTACTCTTTTTCAGAAAAGTGTAGAATTATCTGAGACCACAATGACAGCAACAATTTCAGCTCCCCTTATATGATTAATCAGATATTTTAAATGCCAAACTCCAAAATAGTGGTGATGCCTTCTCCAGCCACCTAGAAACAGAGAGTAGACAAGAGTAAGGGAATAAAGACAGGTATTTATTTGAAGGGCCTTCAAGGTACACCCTGGGGGAGCCAGAGGCTGCTTCCAAAAATTGGACCCCAAGATGGACGACAGGTCACGAGTTCTTCACACTTTGATAGGTTTGGACCATTTGCATATCAGGGTTAATTCTCCAATTAAAGCCCCAGTTTTAGCGATGTAACGCCCCTCAGCTTGCCCCCTTAGAATCTTTAGTTTACACACTTTGGGCCTAAAAACAGCCTGGCTGTCCTTGAAGGCAAAGCCTGGAGAGGCTTTGTTATGTCTACCCAGTACGAGAGAGCAGGAATTACAGGCTACAAGGAACTTCAGAGTTACACTCTAAGCAGTACAGAATTTGAAAATAGAAAAGTTGAAACCTAAGGCATCAGTGCTAGAAAATAGGTCCTGGGATCCTGAGTCAAGTAGCACAAGTCAGTATGCACACCATGGACTCAGGGGTCTAAGTGGGCGCTGGCAGTGCTTTGGCATTTCCATTCAAACAGCAACATGTGGATCAGGCTGCTTGCTTTGCAGGGCTGCCAGCCACTGGCACCACCACTGTTAATTAAGAGTTATGATACTGCAGGGCATGGCAGTCTGCTTTTAAGCCCTTCTGAAAATGCCACCAGCCTGCTGAGGAGCAGAAGAGGTTAAATGGCTGATTAACCTCCTTGTCTCTGGGGATTGCACAGGGCAGAGACCATTCCTGAAAGATATTAGGCACAAAATCACTCTGCTTGTGGAATAAAGAGAATTTAGCCATGTGGCTGTGGGCCGTTAACTGCCATGTACCCATCTGTCCAGAGAACATGTTTTATTTACAAGTACAGTTACAGCCTGAAAGTCTGTTTGTTGGTGTGCTCCAAAAGTTTCATGCTGTCATCTACTAGTTCTGGTGAAAGAGCTACAACTCTGGCTAAAGGGGTCATCTGTCAAAAGGCAAAGGGTCAGTTCTCAAGAAGGAAAGCCCAAATCCAGTCCCTAAACTGCTTTACCAATGTACCTTTGTGATTGACCGAAGCCATTTAGGTACCTGGCTTTTCCAATGCAGTTAGCAGCTAGGATACAACCTACTGCTAATGGTAGCTGAAACTGAAAGTTATTTTTACAACTACAACAATTAGTAAGGTACTGTAACAAATAATTTCTCTTCATCTCTACAGCACAAGGTAACACTTTGATTGCCACATCATTATGACAAATGTTGCTTTTAAAGATGTATCCTCCTGTATGCTCACACTCAAGTTTTCCTAAACCTTTGAAACAAGGTGGAAATAGTTGCATATAAGTAACTAATATTTTCTAGTGGGAGATTTTATTTAACAGTCTTCAATTTTCCCAGGAGTTTGGGTCAAAACACAAAGTTAGAAAGCAGATGCAGTGATCAGTATTCAAAATGATTCCATTCACAATTTTCTGTTATGGCAGAGTGTAGGTGCTTCTCCTTCAATGGCATCGTGTACAAAGGAAATGTACTGACAGGCTGAGAGATCTGGGGTTCTTCAGCATGGAGAAGAGAAGGCTCCAGAGAGATACCATTATTTTGGCTCTGTACTGTGAGTATGCTTAAGGAAGATCTTGCTGTCTGTGTTAGGCAGCCAGTACTGAAGCTATGCTAGAGTTGTTTTCGAAGCAAACCAAAAGGACCAAAGAAGCAGCTGAAAAATCAGAAAAAAGGGGAAAATTCTGTAGCACAAAATACAGAGAAAAGTGCTAACATATCAAATGTAGACATTTGACTACTTTGCAATTATCCAAGTGGTATTCTAATTTATAGACTCTCAGATTCCTTGCAACAGTAAGAGTTGAGAACTGTCGCTTCACATTCATTGCCTCCTGACCTGGGACAGAAGGTGCAGTGGTTAGAAGTGAGAAGAAAAAGGCTTCATCTGGGATTCTCTCCCACTTTTCAGACATTCAGCCTGAACAGAAACACCTGCATAATCACACAAAGGCTGGTTTATCCTTTTCCTTGCCTTACCCACCAGCTGTGCTGGGCTGTGGGAACTACCCTCATCATGCTGGTGCTGCTGCCTCTGCAGCTCCCACTGCCCCAACCTTACTGCAGGTGCCTGTCATGGCAAGGTCATGGCAGGACATCGAGAGAGTGGTTTGCTCTCTCATGCCTTGATGGCTGGTCATCAAGGTGTAGCTACATCCTCAGGTGTAGTGAGCCCCTAATTCCTAGGTACAGCTTGTAAGTGTTGTGTTTTTGTATAGCACAGGTGCAACAGGCAGGAAAATGGTACCACCAGAAACTGAAATAACACTGTATATTTATGATTATTCAGAAACACATAAATACAGAAACATTTCTTTTCAAGAGAAAAATCATGCAGAAAGGAAGGAAGGCCTGTTTCGATGTTCAGGACGTGTTTGTTTTGAAGCACCAGAGGAATTGACTGAGTCAGCTCTGCTAAAGACCTTGCCTTCAAATAAATCATTGCAAAACATTAAATGATGTTCCTGGGGTACCATTCTTATAGCACTGTGTATAATACTAGCATCAGTTTTATAGAGAGAAATCTGACGCTGTGGGTAAGTGACTGTCAAGGCCACCACCTGGGTCAGCTGGGAAGTACTGGCTAAAATTCACTACTTGCTGAGTCCCATCCTTGACCTTCCCACTGACATAGCTTCCCAATGCAGGAGAGGGAGAGCTATTTCAGAGCTGTGCTCCTTACCCTGTGGATTTTGACAGGTGGATTTTCCTGTAAGGGATACATGGCAAAATCAATTTATGTTTAATACCATTTGTAACTTGTAGTCATTTTTCTTCTAAAAGTATGGGCAGAACCACTTTAATATAGTTCTTTTTTTAGGGTTAGGACCTTAGATTAGATTTGAGTAGTTACTGACTTAGAAGTGTTCTAGCAAATTTGGTGATAGCATGATGTGGAGTCTGAAATATCAGGTGGACAGACTGCAAACAGCTTTGAAGCTGGACATAGGGTGTGAGGGAACTTGCTTTCACAAATTGGTCCAGCTCCATCCACTCATTTATTCAATTTTCTTCTCATTTCTCTCCAATAGTTCTATATTAATTAATGTGACCAGAGTTCTGATGGTAAAGAATGTTCTTTTCACTTCCAGAATAGCTGTATTTATGGCCTGTGTTGACTTGTTTTCTCTTATCCTGAATAGTTTTTGTCTCACTCAAGCATGTTTTAGACAATAATCTGTTTCCCTTGCAACTTTGATTAAAATTGTCACAGATTTATTTATATTAAATTGGACAGTTTATAATGGATCTAAAACTAACTTGCTTTGTTCTAACTTGCTTTCAAGCACAGAAAGTAGTTTTTCCTACTATAAATTACATCTGACTTTAGGGAGCTGTAAGATGAGTTTATAGTTGAAGATGATCTGCAATGCTTAGAGAAGCTTTGTAGATTCTTCTTTCACGTTTCAGCATGTGGAGCCCTTATGGAGCACAAATAAACAGTTTAACAAAAAGGTCAGCAAACCCAAGAAGGACGTGATGGGGTAGGGAACAAGAGATCTTGCTGCAATACATTGCAGACACTCCTGAAAAAATCTAGCATCTTCCTCAGGCTAAAGACAATTAAGCTTGCAGTAGATACAAAGTGCTCATCAGTCATTAGACAAGAATAGAAGAAATGCTACCATGAACATGCCAGGTAGTTTCCTGTATTGCAAAAGAGACCCCTCCCTGCAAACAGCTGATAATACATCTTGAGCAACCACAGTTATTTTTCTATTTTCATCATCTCATGCAGATGCCACAAGCCTGCTCAGGAACAGGTTTATGGAGGAGTACTGTCAGAACAGTGAAAAGAGCAGCTGCTCAGGGTGCTGGTCACCTGCTGCAGCTCTAACAGATTGATGCTGATGATGTGCATGGATAAACGCAGGCACAGACCCTTAAAGAAAATCACTGGGAAGAGCCAGCAGGAGTGTGGCTGCTGACCAGAGCAGATGAGATACAGTTCTAGTGGCTGTAGGCAGAACTCTAAAAAGACCTGGATTGATCCAGGTATACTGAGTGCCTACCCCAGTCTTCATTTTTGCCAGGTCCAATTTATGTGCTTTATTTAGTGGATGTCTAACTTCAAGGTTCTCTTTGGCTGCTGTTTTCATTTTTCTTTGGTTTAACAGAAATAAAAATTAAATCTCAAAGTAGTAGTACACAGAAAGGGCACACTGACCCAGCCATGCTCTTTACAGCATTAACTCATGCACTTGAGTGGGGTCAGGAATAAAATTTGGGGCAGTATTTAGTTGTCTAAACATAGGTCTCTGGTGCTGTTAGAGATGTCCCAGGGTAAGCTGCCTGCTGCCTGTCAGACATCAGTGGTCTCCTGTGGGCCTGCACCCATCAACCTGATGTGGATGTCTCACATACCTGAGAGCACCACCAGTGGAGACTGGAGGTGGGCTACAAACTCATGCCAGAGTTTTTCCATGCATTTTCTTATTCTTCACATATTTAATTATGTTGACAAAAATACATTCCAGAAAAATGAGCTTTTAAAAAGAATGATATAAACTAGTTCCCTGTGCAGCAGTCTGAGCTTTCCTTTCTATCAAGCAGGTGAGCACCAGCAACCTCTCTGCCTGATTTCCCAGAGATTTACAGCTCCCGTCTGCCTGATTTTGGTTCCTCTACTTCCTACTGCAGGGGAAACAATTCCTGTGACGGGGACAAGCACAATGGCTCAACACAGTGTGGATTCTCTGGTGTCTTATAAGGATTGAGTTCATGCTTCAGTCTTTTGTTCAGGAGATTTCTAATACCGTCTCTCTCTTCTCAAGATTTCCAAGAAACGTAACAGGCACTAATAATTTTGAGATTAGCACTCTACTGGTAAATTCATCTGAAGTTGTCTGGTGGCTTCGAATGTTTTTAGCTCAGATAACAGATATATACATATTGCAGCATCTTGCATCCTCTTGCATCCTGTTTCTTTGGGAAGCCAAGTCCCAAACAATCCATAATGTCCCAAAGGTGAGGACAGCAATACCAGAGAAACAAACAAACAAGTCAAAACAGTTGGAAACCCATTCCAGATAGGAAGCTACAGAACCTGTTGACATTTCTCAGTTCTCACCATGCACTGTCATTGAGCCATCAGTTCAAAGACCTTTGAGGAGCCCAGTTTCCAGCTAATGAACCATTTCTCCAGCTCAGTACTGAGAGAGCTGTCAGGACTGGTTTGGGCAGAGCTTCTTATTCTTCACATATATTTAATTATTGCTGTAGGCAATGGATAAGTGAGTTGTCATCTCAAGGTGCCTTCCAGTTCTATGATTCCTGTCTTTATCTTTTGTGTGGAGAAGAAAATTTATTTTCTCTACCAGGAAATATTCCAAACCGTCTAGTCACCTTGTTAGCATAACAAATAACAGGACCAGGGTGTGCATGTCATTGGTTAAACTGTATCTAATACACTTGGATCACAGAAGATGGCTTTTGGCAAATCAGCACCTACATGATTAATTTTTTATAAACACACATATACTCAAGATTAATTATTTATCTTGGCAGAAGTCTTTAATGAGCTATAATGCAACTGGAATCCAAGGTTAACTAGACTAACAGTAATGACTAGGGAAAAAAAAAAGGACGTGTTCTTGGATCTTGTGGTTGAAACCTTCTAGCACATCACATGTTGTCAGGATAACATTCTGTTAACAGAAGAAACTCTGAACTCCCACCCAAAGTAGTCTTAATGACAGCCCAAACCCCATCACTCATCTCAAGCATTTCTGTCTGTTGAGAATAAAACACAAGAACAAACACAGGAGTAGGCTGCTGCATTTTGATCCTGATCTACTTCCAAAGACAGACTGAAAACATGATGCTACATTTGTACTTCATCCATCATCTGATTAACTAAAACAGACCTTGCCAGTCATAATGATTTTTTTCACCTGGTTTCAATGTTACCTTAGGTGCCTCTGGATTGGGTCAACTTTTTGGATAACAGCAGAAGACATGAGCATAACCAACTCAAACTATTTTATGATCCTATAACAATAATAGCCAGAGCCTCCTACCACTAGATAGGGTTTATTATTCTTATATAAAAATAGTGTCACCTTCTTTTAAACCTATGCATTCCTAATAGAAAGTTTATCTTACTGCTCGTGTCAGTTAATGACATGGCTGAGACTGGAATGAACACCAACAGAGAGGAGGACAAACCATTTCAGTGGTAACATCCAACCTGCCCAACGAGCAACACATCTCCCTCACCTGTGGCAAAGAGCCTGGAGCCACATATCACACACCTCAGAGCTGTGCATGGGAGAGCTCTCAGAGTCAGCAGGCAGATTGCCCCTCCACCAGTAGCCTCCAGCTTTGCCATGGGATGGATGGATGGATGGATGGATGGATGGATGGATGGATGGATGGATGGATGGATGAAGGCAAGCTGGCATTGGTACCTGGTGACCTGTGGCTGCTTTCTGTGGCAGCAAGGCCCTGGGACACCAGCACAGCATTATTCTTGTCCAGCTTGATATGGGACTGAAAACATTCCTGGGGGAGAAAATGTTGACCTGCTGAGAAAGCTCAAGACCATCAATCAGAAAGGGCAAAAAAGCAGATAAAGCCCATTTCATTGCAGTGTGCAGGTACTCCCATGAGAAAAATTTCCAAATATTAGAGCTCTTTAATATAACGGATAAGCAAAAGAAACAAAGAGGAATTACTGGTAGGCAAGGTCAGGTCTCATCTAACCAGGAAAGGCCACTCAGGGCGAAGATGTCTTGCCATTAATGGGTGATGCATTCACTATCTCCTATCATCCTTCCACCAAAGTAAGGGATTCTTCTGCAAGCTCTTCTCAGTAAAGTTCAAATAATGGGCCTCAGTTATTCAGGTAGGAATTTATGAGAAATGTAAAGGCTTTTACACACAGGTGAGAGTAGATGGACACTAACATCTAAAAACAAACAGAAGCAAACAGTTGTGGTGTGTTGGCAGGAGGGCTGTATCAGCAAGCACCGGGGTTTGTGCTGTGGTAATAAAAAGGTGGGGTTGACAAATACCTTTTTGACAAATCAATTGGAAAGTGTGACCTTAAGACAACACATCCTTTTGTCCGCAAGGTTCCTTCTATTTCGTAAAACATACCTCTCATTTTTGTTTGAGCATTTTTCTCAGTCAACCACAGTATGCAGGAAAATTGCCATCTGCCTCCTTGCCTGCTCAGAGAATGGTATCAGTGTCTCCAAATGCCATCCGCCATCTGCCAGCCAGGCTGTCACTCTCCCAAACGCTTGCGGCTGTTTTATGTCTAACAGCTGCATGACAGCAACACGCACTGTCAGCTAGCTTGTTCCTGATGTTTGTTGCTATCAGGATCAAACCAATTTCTATATGAATTCTATACTGGATAATACAATATATGTAAGTTTTATGGCTTAGTCGCCAGCCTTTGCAATGACTCTGTTACTCTTTCCAAATTGAGGGGTGCAAACCTTATTTTCTACATCTGGGACTAAATATGCAGTGACAAGATCTTAATAGAATTAGTCACATTTACTTCTTCCTTTTACAAACAAGTGGCAATAGTGAAGATAATTGCTCTGACAGTTATTTAAACTGCAAAATTAAAACCATCTTTCTCCTACAATGTCCCTCCTGTTTCTAGTAGCTGTTAATATATCATCTAATAATACCTTGGGATTAATTTTTTATCCAATTTATTCATGCTCATCACCATAACAGAGAAACCCACAATTAAGAAAAAAAAGTAAGTTTGGGGTGGTTCTCTCATGTCTGAATTTTTTACTGTCCAGTTTTAATGGTTTCAAAAATTTTTGTGGCTGATGGAACACCTTAACACAGAGTACTTCTAAAATCAATTAGCTACCAGGGCATCATGCAGTGGGAATGCCAAAGTTGCAAAACTGCAGCTTTTATTTCTAGAGGGCTCAATCCGGATGCTTAAATACAGACTCCTCTGAGATGTGTGAGAGCACCCAGCACCTGCGGGGGGCTGGCAGAGGGGCTGACAAGGACCTGACTCACCTGGTGGGGCTGCTGAAGCCAAGGCAGGGAAGGATGCTAGAAATCGTCAAAGACACCATGCCTGTAGTTGGACATGAGTCATGCCTCACATCACTTCCTTTGATTACTTATCTTGCAAATGGAAGCCATAAAAAATGCAAACAAATGGCTTTATTCACCGCAGATAAATCTAGTATTTCGAGTTGGCAATAGTTCTTTGTTATGATGGGGGCAGACTCCTTTTATTTTATTGACCATAATACCTGGTTGGAAGACACTTGGAAAACAGCATATTTCGCCTCTTTTTTTCAGCTGAGATACCATATTTTTAACTCAAGTGTTCTTGCGTCTTATTAAAAATTTGACACTCATTACCTGCACTAAGACTTGTGATGAGTTAACCTTGATGGAACTGAAGTAAAATCTTGTGTATGCCAGCATGAAAGCTAACATGACTTAAGAACGCCTACACAGGGCTCAGATACATGGGCACGATCTTTGGGAATGTTGTGCTGACTCTTGCATGTATTTTAAAGCTCAATTATTTAACAGGAGAAGGGCCTGAAGGATGTTGCACTTCATCAGGGAAGCTCCAAGATGACATGCTTCACCCCTTGGTCCCTTCATTGTTTCTAAAAATACGTCTCTGCAAGACACATTATCTAAACACCATCTATACATTCACAGACACATAGAAGTGCTGTTGCTATACAGATGTGCATGTTTAGTGTCCAACAAACCAACTGTGCCTACAGAACTTGGAGGTTTGTGTGTCTAACACCTTTGCACCCCACAGGAAGGAGGTGGAGGAAGTTTCAAGATACTCCCAGGTCAGCTGAGTCACCTAAAGCAGCAGTAATTAGTCCATTGCTTCAGCCACTAGTCATAGTTAACAACAAAGGCAGAGTCATTTTCTGGATAGCAACTGTTGAAAATTTTATATATTATTTGAAAGTAGCTAAGTTCTTGCTTGACTTAAGTAGTTAGAATTGTGGGGCTACACATTGAACTTTATTTGAACCATATGGCTATGTTGTGTAAGTCAAAGGTGGATTACAGAGAAACCCAAAGCTAATAATCTGATAATTAAGAACAATAAAGATAGATTGTAGTAAAATGTGAATAACCAGAATGTTAGTAATAGTTAGAATAGACGAAGCAGCTTAAATATTACTTAAAAATTAATGGCTAGAGTGGACAGCCTATGGATTGTGGCATATGAATTGTAACAACCATATTCCAACATGGAATATAGAACTGACCAAAACCCCCACCAAAACTGACCTCAGGGGATGTGAAGATGACCACATGGTAACAAAAAAGTGAACCAATAAAGAGGGAGAAGACCCCTAATATTACCACTGGTCTGGAGTGTTGCATGAGAGATGGGGAGTTTAGATTGTGAGGGTTTAATTGCCAAGGGGTTTCTTTGCTCAGGGTCCCTCTTTTGAAGCACCTAAGCTTGAGCTACCAGATACCATAACTGATTTGTGCCAATAGGCCACCTAATGGAGATGAGAGTCGAGTGGCAAAAATTTCTTTAACAGTAACAACAGAACTTGGTAGAGCATGTTTAAACTGTTATACACAAAGACAAGCATTAGAGTCCAGATACTTTGGATTTTTTAATGTTTTTGTAAAACGTAACTGCTTGACCTATATACATCATGTAAAACATAACTGCAGCAACTCTTTGATATTTCAGATGGGTTCTATTTTTTTGCCACAAACGCATCATAATTTTTTCATGGGTAGATGCCTGTTAACACCTACTACAACAGCACTCACAGGACAGACTCAGACCTAAAAGGAACAGCAAATATCTTGGATAATAAGGGACCATGGAAATGAGAAGAATCTGCCACAGCTCTTCCCCAGTGGTGGGTGGCTAAATAAGAAGTTATTTCTGTCTTCTGTTGACTGTGGGCTTATGGCCAGGGACTGAACAAGAATCGACTGTCCCTGAACACTGGTCTGCCAGAGGAAGCAACAAAGAGCAATTGTTGAGCTTCGTGATGAGCTAATAAAATCACACTGTGGTAATACTTGTACTAGGGAAACATTTCTACAAGGACAGTAATATTCATAGGGAACACAGATGTCCTTGTGAGTTTTGTGAGCTTATGCCCCAGAGGACTCCTCGGGCAGCTATGTTCTCCAGGTTGTACTTACTTTTTTACCTTCAAGTTGTCAAACCATACGGCCCACAACAACCTGATATCCCCTTCCTAAACTATAGAGTCCTCCCTGGAAGAAGGTTTAGTCTGCTTGCAATGACAAGATGAAACTCAAGGGTGTTGCAGAGAATCTCAAAAAATTTGAATTAAAACCAAAGAACTCACCCAACCCCAAGATTAATTAAACTCACAAACACCACAGAATAACGCATAAACAGTCTCCGTGGGTTTTTGAGAGACAGAAGATTAAAAAAATTACACAATTTCACATAAGTAAAAATCCATCAAACTTTTCAAATCATAGAATGAAAACCATTGCTACTCTTCCCAAATTGTCCCCAAAGCATCCTCCTTATAGCAAAGCAGCCATCTAGATTTTAAGGTGGATTGACTCTGTGTTAGTATTAAGGACATCAGATGTACAGATAAGCTTGATGCAAGACTGCAAACACAGAAAATAATTAAGGGACTAAATTGCTAAGGATGTGCAGTTAAAAACATTGTTTGATTGGAGGGAAAAAAGTTCTGGACCGAGTTCAGAGATCAAAAAGCACACGAAAATATGCCGATTTGGAGTTGTAATGTTGCATCAGGTGCAGTTCTTAATTGGGAGCTCAATTTCTGAGAGAAAGGTACACTTTAGTGCTGGTTGGTAAATTCTTGCTGAAAGTGGTTTTTTCAGTAAAATTTGATACTTTTGTTCGAACTAACATGATCAGGAAGATATTAATTTTGATGAAAGCTCCATTTTAAAATGAGACATTCTGATATAGCTGAAAAGTTCCATTTTAACATCCACATCGTGGAACCTTTTCATTGAAGAATGGTTAGCTTTCAGTGAAAACTCCATTTAATAATGACAGTTAAAAAAGAAGTTTTAAAACCTAAACTCATTTAACCAAATAAAATACATCATTTGACACAGATGAATAATTTTGTATTTCTCCCAGCAGAAGCTATTAAAAAAAAATTAACTTCTGAAATTTCAAAGCAGACAAAATTCTGTTGTATTATTCAACAGAATGAAACAACCCATTTTTACCCAGCTTTCTAGTGCCAGTATTGACCACAAAAGAGAAGCTGCCTCTGAGCATTGCAGTGCCTCCCAAAGCCACCGTAAACCACAGCAACAGGTGCTGCAGCACCACAGTGCCCCTTTCATCCTCCACAAAAAAAGTGCTTACTGGCTCATGTGCTGACAAACTGGTAGCCCCTATGGCTGGTTTCCGTATATCCTCCGTGAGTTTGTAAGACTGGCTCTGGAGGTTTAAAAAACACAATACATAAGACACTCATGAGCCTATGGTTACAATACACGAGATCAGGAGAAACAGCAAACTGCAGCTGAAAAGCTCTGGTAAGAACTTATATTTTATTTTCTACTCCTCCAGAAGCCATTCTCGGACACATATGCAGCCATTTCTCCAAGATTACCTGGAACTTTCTAGGAACAACAGAAAGATGCCGTTCCCAGATGAGTCTGGGCTGAATGATGGGATTCTCTTCCAACATGGGATCACCCCTGTTCCCACTGTAGCTACAGCATGACTGTGGTCTACTGCACCCACATCCAGACTACTTAGTTCAGCGTGGAGCTCATACAGCTGCTAAACCTGCCTGAGATGCAGGGCTGTGATCACTCCTGACACAGATACACCCCATCTGAACAGTTTAAACCTGAATGGAGTCTGTTTGCAGTTCATTGCATTCCATGCACTGTCCACTGAAAGGCTCTCCAGGGCCAAGACCCTCAGGAGATGCCTGCTGACAACCCTATGACATGTGTGTGTCCTGTGCAGCAGGAGCCTTCTTGGCCTTGTTTCCTGTGCACAGGTAGGATTGCTGGACACAGGTAGTGTTGCTGAACTGCTCACTCCTCTCCCCTTAGGCAAACAGCCAGTCTGCAAAGAGATGGTGCTGAGATGGGACCATCCTCCCATTCACAGGGAGACAAAAAGCTCCTTGGATTTGTAGCTGGAGCTTTGTGCAAATGGTATGGGATGTCTTGCTCAGTCTGCCAAGGAAAATGTCCTGGGGAGCTGGTCCAAAAGAATCAGAACCTTGGCATGTCTCCAGGCCTTGCTGAATTTGGATTTAAAAAATAGTTACATGATAATATAACTCTTACAGAAATAATGTCACTTTAGCCTGTATCAGCAAGCAGACTCTCTTCTATTGATCCATACTGTAAAACTGCAGGTTCTCAGCATTCGAGAAGAAAATTCGCTGCTGAATAAATACTGCTTTTATCCACTAGGTTCAAAATTGGAGCTAAGACCCCCAGCTTCTTCAGCACAAGCTACCTAACTTGCACAGGGACCAATCATTCACAGCTGTCACACAAAAGCTTTTGACAATCAGGTCATTTTGAGGTTAAATGTCTTCATGCAGAAATACAAATGTCAGCAAAAATTGTCTTAGTCAAAACTCATACAGTGATTTGGTGCAGTAAATCCCGACACCTGGATTTTAGTCAGGCCCTTCTGGGAGCACTACACTTTGAAATTACTCCTGTCCCTATTGTTCTGTGATAAACAGCCAAATTTTGGAAGTATTGGCCTTTGAGACAGGAAGTTTTTCATGTATCTTTAGGGAATTATTTTAGTGTTCAGAATGTTGCAACACAAATTTGCTAAACTAACTAAAATTAGTTTTCCCAGGACATCCTGTGCATCATTTCTTTTTCTAAAAATGAAAGTGCTGCCCTGTTTAAGCCACAAGGAGCATTAAAAAACTCAGGATTTGTGTGTTGCAGTAATAATTTCATTATTCATGTACTGTAATGAAGCAATGTTACCAGCTGCATACAAGTTTCCCGCACAAAGTAGATTTTGAGTTTAAATCTTCACTTGCAGCTGTATTAATGCCATACAAAGTGAAAATTGACAAAAATAAAACCAGGAAATAATTGCATTCTTGACAATCCAAATTAAGTAACTACTTACATGTGAACTGCCCATTTTTGCTTAGGCTGAATGTGGAAGGTACAACTCTTCTGCTCTTCAATAAAACAAGCATGCAGTTGGAATAGCTAAATACTACCTAACCCTGGGTTAATCAATAACTTCTGACATTATTTAAATTCTAGTCATCGCAAGATGGTGTGTATTCATTATTGCATGGTGGCTTTATTATCCCTACTATCTAATATCACATCCTGTTGTGTCATGGAGCTGACTGGTTTTTCTAAGGAAAATCAGGATTTCGCAATGTAAACCTCAATATTATACGTACTGATTTATCTAATTGATATTACAATGATTTAAAACATAAAAATATTGTAGCACCCAACATGAGCTTTCCAAACATATTAGAGAGAAGGATGCTTCCTTTGAAGGGTTTATATCAGATTTTATGGAATTTAATGGTATTTAATATGACACTGAGGACCCTCAGCTCCTACAAAACATTCTGAGCAGAATCTCACCTCTTTAATTTGGTTTATGTGATCAGGTTTTGGTAGTCGGGGATTTCAGGGGTGTCCTTTGTGAAGAGAGACCAGGGGCTTCCCCCATGCTGGACAGTGCTAGCTGACACTAAAATTAACTCTCCCATCAGTGAGCCCCATCAGTGATGCTGGTGGTGCCTCTGTGATAATATATTTAACAAAGGGTAAAAATTACTGGGCAGCAGCTGTGAGAGAGGAATGAGAAAAATGTGAAAGAAAACAGTCCTGCAGACACCCAGGTCAGTGGAGGAGGAGGAGCAGGAGGTGCTCCAGGTGCCACAGCAGAGATTCCCCTGCAGCCCCTGGTGCAGCCCGTGGTGAGGCAGCTGTGCCCCTGCAGCCCATGGAGGTCCATGGGGGAGCAGAGATTCACCCACAGCCCCTGGGGGACCCCACATGGGAGCAGGTGGATGTGCCCCGGGGGCAGCTGCAGGTCATGGAGAGCCCATGCTGGAGCAGGCTCCCGGCAGGAATGACAGCCTGTGGAGTGGAGCCCACGCAGACACCGGTTTTCTGCAGGGCCTGAGACCCTGAGGAGGAAGAAGCAGCAGAGATAAAGTGTTATGGACTGAATGAAACCAACACTGCCCATTCCCTGCACCACTCGGGGAAAGGAGGTGACCAGTTGGGAATGAAGGAGTGAGGTTGAGCCTAGGAAGAAGGGCAGGATCAAGGTGTTTTTAGTTTTGTCGTTGCTTCTCACTATTCTACTCTATTTTTAATTGGAAATAAAGTAAACTAATTTCCCTAAGTCAAACCTGTTTTGCCCATGACAGTGAATATCCTCACTATCTCTATTTCAATCCCTGAGGTTTTCTGCCTTATTCTCTCCCCTTGTCCTTCTGAGGATGGGAAGCAGGAGGGCAGCTTCCCATCTGACAGCCACTCAAGGTCCTCCTTTAGACCTTACACAAGATACCCAGAGAACAGTAAGAAACCAAAACAAATACACTTGAATTTATAGCAGTTCAGGGGGAAAAAAATCTACGTGATTCTGTAAAATGAAAATCACTGTGTTACTGAAAATGCAGCAATGATTCTAGGTTTTAAATAGATCGATAGGTGCAAAGACCTTACTATCATTCAAACACACTTAAAAATAAAATATCAGCTTTGGTCATGGTGTTCAAACACAAGTAATGCAAAAATCAAATGTGAATGTGAAAAAAAATTGTCCAGAATTCAATGCTTTCTGCTAACATACTATCTGAAATGCATCATCAAGTCCTTTAATGATCTGGGAACTACCCACTTCTTTCAGGATATTTTTGGGAATAAAGCCATCCCAACTGATATTTCAGAAAATACTGTAGTTAGAGGGAAAGCAACTGCAGGGCTTCTCTGGAAACCAAGCATGAGATCAGGGGGCACTCCTAAGCTCAAGTACAGACTGGCTTTCCTACTGCTTTCACTGGTTGTGAGTAAAATACAGCAGTCCAGAAGGTGTAACTAATTAGGGATTTAGAACAAGCACCTGATTGAGCCCTACTATACCATGCTGTCCGTGCAAATGGTCTATCTAAACATGCAAATAGGCTATCAGTAGGAAAACTATGTGTTACTCTCACTGATCAATTTGGTTGACTTAGCATATGTCCTGGAACTTTTAAAGTTTGTACAGTTAACAAGAATTAAGGACTGTATGGTACTTTTTAGCTTTGTAAATAACAGGACTGACACCCTGCAGAAGACCTGAGGACCATACTCCTATGGGTGACACACCACATGCAATGACACAGGGGCACTCAGAGAATTCAGAAAGGTGAAAAAGAAAAGAAATATTTTTCCAGGTAGGAAACACCACACTGCAGTGTGGAGCTGGACTGATAACACTGCTACTCTGGTAGTCATTGCTGGCGACCCCCAAGCTAGTCTTTGTTCTAAAGGTAACCACAGAATTGTTTACAGCTGATGGGTCTTAACTGAGGCTAAATGGAAGAGGCAATGAAAATCTTCAGTCTACCGAAGTAAGTGAAATAGTGAAGCACCAAAGTGGTAACAGGTAAGAACTAAGTGAAACTGAGCTTTTTGCAGAGGATATTTGTGGTAGCAGTGTGCCCTCATGGATGGGCAGTGGGATGGAGCTTTGCCTGTCTGCAAGAAGATGCAGAACTTCCCTTGGAGAAGGCACCTGGATTTCTGTGTGACAGAGAAATACGGCTTGTAGGTTACATCAGAGTCAACAGAATGAATACTTTCACCAACCTTGACCACAGCATTGGTATGAGCTATGAAATGGCTTCTACAGTGGTAGTAGTGTTTGGCACTCCTGTTCAACTCTGCAAATCTCTGGTGAACCTGTGTGAGACTGAGAATTTTCAGAGAGAAAGCACAAGAATTCTGAACAGTATTGAGAGATTTATTCAGAGAAGTCAAAATGGGCAGAGGGTTGACCAGAAACTGATCACGCACTATCGGGGACCAAGAGATTCTCAAAGGTTTACCAAGACATTCACTAACTGGGATAAGCTGCAGGAAGGACTGATGCTTTCATGTGTTCCCTTTAAAGAGGAATTTAAGGGCTTGAAAACTGGAGTAGAAGTCCTAAATAAAAAATTCAACAATCAACAAACTTGGCTAAAACCAGGCATTTACAATTGTCTCCAGTGTCCTTGAAGGAAGCCACTGGATATGCAAAAAACCACTATTTCTTAAGAAAAATTCCCTGGGAACTATTTAATTTTGAGATCTGATCAACAGTTGCCAATTTGAATAAGCGGCTCAGGGGTGCTGCACAAATCACTCATGAGAAAAGAGACAAAAGTCATCTTGGAGAGCAAATGTTCTTCACATGCTGGTGAAGGTGGCATGAGCTGGACAGGCCAGCCAGGACCAGAAGGAATGTGAGTAGGAGATCTCAGTGCAGCTGCTCAGTTCAGAGGAGAGCTGCACCGATTCAGCTCAGCTTGCTCTTTCAGAGTACTGCATTTTACTGGCAGGTCTCCACCAGCCCATCAAGTTTGCTGAGCACACTGGAAATAAATTTCTGTCTCAGGAAATAGAGGAAGTGACTAGAGGATACCAAAATGCTACTTCTGTTTTTAAACAGGAGGAACTGGTTGAAAATCCAGAAAGCGAAGGTAGTTTGTTTGAAAGTGTAATGGAGTTATCTCATTGCAAGAAAAAAGAACAAAAGACTTGCAGTAAGGAGAAAAGCAGACTTCAGAAAAGTCAGTGAACAAAAAGGTAACATCTTTTGAGAAGGTAATCTCAAGAATGAAGGCTGCTGAGTATAACTGGAAGCAAATGTATTAAAACTCAAGAAGCAAATTTTCTCTATAGGAAGAAAAGATAGAAGGTATAGTAAAAAAAAAGTTTATCAATTAGATTATTCCTGCCAGAAATTAATGCCTTTAAGTAAGCAGTCGTGTGCACCAACCTGACTAGGATTAAAAAAAAAAACCAGAATAGTCATTCAATATAGTCAGTGACACAAATCTATTAAGCATCAGACTAGGGGCAGAAATCTCTGAACCAGGGCTGATTTCATATGAGCACTAATTCAGGTCAAGGAAAATCATAAACAACTGGAAAAGGCTACACATAGTGCCCATGTTCCAGGATACATCTGCTCATTGTTGCAACTGCCTGAAAGGTCAGCTGGAGAAACTGTAAACTGCACAACATCCTACTCATATCTATCTATCTATCTATCTATCTATCTATCTATCTATCTATCTATCTATCTATCTATCTATCTATCTATCTATCTATCTCTCTCCATCCTGAGGAGCAAAGCTGGGAGGGAGTGCATGCGGTTATAATGATAGCCTAAGGTTTGGAAAAAATGCTCAGCAGTGTGATCCTCCATGCTCACTTTATTTTACTGACATGATTTAAAGCAATGTGATTATAACTTCAAAGACCTCAATTGAAGGTGCAGGAGTTCAGACTGTTTTATCTATGACCTTCATTTAGGAAGTGAATTTGAATCAATTGTATGCAAATTCTCAAACTCATTAATAAACACAGAACGATTTTGTTGTATGGTACCCTTTTCGGAATTAAATTAAAATCCTGTTAGAAGTACTTTTCACTGTTCGCTTCTAATCAGAGGTCTGCTCGGTTATGCTGTCTTTTTGAAGATCTACTCTGTCAATAGTTTTTTTGTAACTGTCTTGCTTTTCCTTCTCTTTTGCCAGTCCTAAAACTGAAAAGTCTGAGGCAGATGATAGCAATATTATGATATAATATTAATTCTGTTACTAGAATAGGAATACTTCCTACATTACTGTTATTATGAGCATCTGAATTTTTAGCTTGTGGATTCTCACATCTGGGCCTTATTGAAAATATTATTCAAGTGCTGGTGCCGCTAACAAGAAAATTTACCTGAGAACCATCCAAGAAAAAAATTGTCCTGCCCTATTTAGAGGTGTGTCTTAATGGCTGGTATCAAAAGCAAACAGACAGTACCAGCCAACAACCCGTACCATCTGGTTTATGTGGCAATGGGCAAGGTAAACCACGTTTTTTATTAATGACTTTTCATAGCTTAGTTATAAACCACTGTGGGGTGTGACAGAGAAGGGCTCTCAAGAAACCCAGTAACTGGCGTTAAAAGAATTGAGCGATGAGGTCAGATTTGCAGGCTGTGACTGTTCCTGGACTGAATCCTGTCTGTGAAATGAGCAGGGAGGCCTTATAGACTCTGGAGGTTGTGTGAGCTGCTCCTCACTGCAGGGAACTCTGTGTTGGCACTGTGGGGCATGTCCACGGGCTGATGCTTCGTGTCTCTGCAGTTACACATAAGTGGGATCCTGAAGACGCCAGTGATGCTGAAGAACGGGGTCTGTATTTCTCTAGGGACTTACTCAAACATAACAGAGTACTGAGGTTTTTTCTGCTGCTGTTGGTCCCCTTTCAGCTGTCATCACTGCTCCAAGGTTATTACTGAGCATGCAGGAAACACCCTTGAAAAATAAATGGCACAAGGGATTAGGACCTCACTTGTTTTTGTGTTTCTATACATAAAATTATTCACTAAAATGCTGTATATTGTTAAAAAGAGAGCTCTTCCCACACCAGTAATTCCCCACCAGTAAGAAAATGCTTGGCACTGATTTCGACACAGGTAAAATTTTATCCTACGATCAGGAGGGGCACCTGCTGCTATTTTACTTGAAGCAGCGTCCTTGGTGACACTGTCCACCCGCTCGGGACCCCGGGCAGGGCGTACACACAGGTTGGGATGAACTCAGGGCTGCTGGCTCTCAGTCCTTGCTGTGCACACCGGGGCACACTCAGCTGGGATAGCCCAGGGCCACGGCTCAACGCAATGATCTCCCTCATTCAGTCCATTCCATTCCACACTGGAACGGGCTGCCCAGGGAGGTGGTGGAGTCACCGTCCTTTGAGGTGTTTAAAGAGAAACTGGATGTGGCACTCAGTGCCATGATCTCTTTGACATCGTGGCGCTCGGCCACAGGTTGGACTCGATGATCTTGGAGATCTTTTCCAACCTAACTGATCCTGTGATTCCCTGCCGAGGAATGCTCGTTTGTGGCTCTGCAGCCGCCCTTGCCCTGAGCAGCCACTCGCGTGTGTCCGGGTGCAACCTGAACTGCACTAGGCAGACACTGATGTTAAACCGAACCAAGCAGGCAACAGAGGCATTTCAGGCTTGGCTTTGTTCCCGGTCAGTGTCAGCCGGCGGTCGGGGGCCGCAGCCAAGGTAAGCGATCGCCTTCCCCAGGCATCAGCGCCGCGCCCCAAGACTCCGGTCCCGGCCGCGCCGAGCGCCCGCCCCACCCGCGGAACTGCGTGCGCGGCGCTTCCGGGGGCGGCGGGGCAGCGGCGCCGGCGGGAGGCGGCGGGCGGAGGGGCAGGGCAGGGCAGTGCAGGGCNCTGTGGGGGGTGCCGGTGGGGGGACGTGGGGCTCTCTGTGGGGACAGGGCGATATGGGCTGTGCACGGCCCCTCTGTGGGGAAAGGGCGGCTCTGTGTGCGCGTGGTGTCTCTGGGGAGAAGGGGATAGGAAAGCGGTCTGTGCTCTGTGTGAGAAGCGGGGAGTGAGTGTGTGTTGTGGCCTCAGTGAGGAGAGGGGTGAATCGGGCGATTCCCTCCCAATGGCCAGAGGGAGATGTGGGGTCCTGGCTCAGCTTGTGCAGGTGTAAAACTGCTGGGTCCGGTGTCCCTTACGCCACCCCTGAGTGGTGAGAGCCGGACCAGGGCAGGTGCCCTCGGATGCTTGTGCAACCCCGTGTTTCGGTAGCCAGAGAATTGCGTGCTGCAAGTGGCTCATGGAAAAGAAAACCTCATGAAATTTTGATTGCCTGGATTTAATGGGCCTCTAATAGCAGAGGGGAGGTATCGTGTTGAGTTGAGAGGAGATTCTTGTTCCAAAGTCTTACACTGCTTTAAAGCAGATTCTGTTAAACAATTCCTGCTCTTGCACAGAGGAAGGGTGGAGAGGATGAGTAGTGGCTGCAGGGCACGAGTAATGTAATTTCTTGAGTTTGAGATTCCAGGAGCAGTAAGAGGAGAATGAATGATGATTTCCTTTACCTGTCCGGCGGAGTGCCATATTGTTGTGTTTGTGATTCAGGATAAAAAATATACCAGTATTTATTGCATTATTTACTTTAATGTAACTTCTGCAATACTGTTTTGTCTACTTTAGTGTTAGTATAGTCCTTAATATTTTTGTCCTTTGAGCAAATACTTGGCTCTCTCTTTGGATATTTAGTCAATTCCACACCATGTCTGTGATATCAGGTGTTGCTTTTCTAATACCTGATTCTGCAGTTTGTGTGCAACTTTCTTGTTTTTCCCATATATGCAGAAAAGTACCTTTTTTTTTCAGGGATCTCTTAATACAAGCATCAATGAGGGAACTAGGAGAGGGGGAAAAAACCCCAAACAACCCAGATCACTTTTTGCAGATGCAGAGTAGAAGAGTAATATGGAGAATATTGAGGGGACAGTTTTTGAAATAAGGCATCTGAAGCATGAACCAAAGTTCTCTCTTTATCATCTTTCATGATAGTCAAGTAATGTGCTGTGCTTGTTCCTTAATCTTGTGATCTAGGATCGCTTGATAGTTTTACTTCCGCAAAGTTGCAACTGGAGCTGTTAATTTTTTTTTTTCCTTTTGTGCATGTGTGTTAAAAGTTTCTTAGGTGCAGCACCTAAAGCTTCACCTCATTCACCATGCTTGGTTTGTGCTACGCTAATTCTGGGTGATTTCTCAAGGCTGAAAGACACTGAATGCTTGGTAAATGTTTGCTATATCATGTCTTTGATTTGAAAAATCAGATGCTCCCTTTTTATCAGACTGGTACTAGGGAAAAAAAATCTAAAAATGATTGCTTAAACATGCATCCTGTGTAGAGACCTATTTAAAGATATTTTTGAACTCAGAGAGAAACTAAAGGTACTGTCACTGTTCAGTTGGGGGACTCCCTGAGCAATGACAACTGCCTGCACATGTTTCCTCGTAAGGCACTTTGCAGTGGTTTAACTAAAAGGTGGGCGATTGTACAAGTCAGTTAAAAGGCCTTTATGTTTTCAAGGGTCTTGGAAACTCCCAGAGGGAATATGAAAGGCAAGTCGTACTCTACAGCATCCGCAATCAGTTGCGATACCGGAATAACTTAGGTGAGTAAAGAAGCAAAGTAACTTCTGATTGCTGCCCCATTCTTCTGTGTGGAAGCTTGTCTTTACTGTAAAACTGCAAGAACAAGTCCAGTTCAGAAGTCCTTCCTTCCTTAAAAATAAATGCTTCTAAATAATAAAAGATCACAAAAAATCTTGACTTATGAGTCCATTTGGCAACTTTTCTAGCAAAGCACTCTTGAAGGTTACTGAGTTGGTGGGTGGAACTGAATTCCTGCTGTAGTTCTGCTGCCATTTTCCAAGAAATTAAGAGATGTTAAGAGAGGATTTGACTAGTCACTAGGTGAGATGCAGACAGTTACCCTGACTCACAGAAGCTTTTGGCCGTGACTTGTTTGCAGACTTTCAGTTTAGTTTACATTGACTGAATCCATTTGTCTTCCCAAAGCAGTTAATAGTTTCGCTAATTAAAAGGTAATTTTCTACAGCCCGCATGAGTTCTGTCTCAATGGGCCACTTCTTGGCAACCTTTTAGATAAATCTGCTCCTTAAAGTCTCTGAGGCTACTTGTATCATATGTCAAAATCCTTGGGTGCTGAATTCCTTGCACCACTCCTTTATTTTGCTTGTAGTTTTCTGTCAATTGCCATTATGCTGTTTTTAATCATTTGTTGTAACACTTTTATAACAAGTTGAACATCATAGAACATTGTAACTTTTTCTCCCCTTGTAGTTAAGCATGTCAAGAAAGATGAACGTAAATATTATGAAGATCTGTTAAAATACAGTCGAGATCATCTCATGCTGTACCCGTATCATTTGTCTGACATCATGGTAAAAGGTCTGAGGGTAACACCATTTTCCTATTACACAGGCATAATGGAGGTGAGTGGAGAATTGTGGTAGGAGGGTGTTGTTCTCTGTCTGGAGATGTTGCTAATGGCCCAGTAATATATACGAGGCAGTGTCAGGTAGTTTGGTTTTGTGTAGGCCTGCTAAGAAGTTAAGAAACAGTAAGGAAAGTTTCTAGAGAACTGCTTTTACCTTCAGTGTTTTCCCTTCTGCCTCATTAGCCTTTCAAGAGCTGGCCTTTTGTCATGTGGATCTGGGATGGGACTCACTCTGAGACCAGACCCTCTCTTTTGATGTTTGAGATTTGCATCTTCACTTCAAACTGTAAAATAAGTACCTCATTTTAACCATACTGGCAACTTTTTGAGAAGCCTGAAGCAGATCTGTTTTTATGAGAACAAAGATGGTTCTGTTTTCTGTCAGCATTCTGGCAACCTTCTTTTATATTTGTTGGATATTTGAAGTGCTTTTATTTTATTTTGTGTGTAGTGATTGCAGACATAATGGATTAGTTGTTTGTTTATTCTGTTATTACTGTTAGTGATTCTGTGTGCTGGTTTGTTTTTGTAAAGAGAGATACAGGATTTTGTTTATTAGTCTTTCAGCCAACATTTTTCTTTGCAAAGCTTACATTAAACAGAAGTCTCATCTTTTATGCATTTAACTTACTGTGTAATGATTAATCAAATAATTGCCAAGTTTGATAAGGTAACTGACTAATAGGTCTGTTTAAAATTCATTTCATTCCTAAAGTAAAAAGGAGAGGCAGAATTTTGGACCTGTTTCTCTGAAATGATGACTTTCTTCTTGCAACTTTAAAGTTTTATTTTCTTTTTAAGGATATAATGAACAGTGAAAAAAGCTATGATTCTTTACCCAACTTCACTGCTGCTGACTGTAAGTATTACCTAAATGAATTACTGCTTTCAGTGAGTTAGAAATAAGGAGCTTCTGAAAATGGATTTGGGGGCATCCGTTTGCTTGAATATGAGCACGTGAATGAAGGTGTAAAAGCATTTAAATAGTGATTTTTTTAACTTTATAAATAGTAATTTTTTTTTAACACTTAAGGAGTGTATGCTCTTCATACAGAGTCCTGTCTGTACAGGCAGGACTGGAATTGGGCTGGTTTGAGCACAGCTAGGCATGGTACAAAATCTCGCCTCTGTCCTTGCTTGTTGTGCATTCCTCTTTGCCTGCACTTCCAGCTGATGTACATCAGCAAACTGAGCTGCTGGTCCTTTCCTAGTGTGCTTCTTTGGGCATGTGTTGGGCAGAAGACTTTAGCCGGACACTGAGAGGCTGCTGCTACTCCCGTGAATTGGCATCAATGTGGATTGAGGGATGATGTACCAGAGAAGAGAGGCAACAGGCTCTGGTGTTCTGTGACATGTTGGATGTGCCAGATGTTTTATCTATTACACCACTCTTGGTATGGGATGGGGAAATTAGGAAAGCAAAAACCTCGAACCTGGTATGGGAGAACTGAGTAAGATCGATACTGAGAAGTCTTAAAGAGCAAAATGTAAACTGATGGCAGAGGGAGGATATTAATCAAACCTGCCACTGAAAAGTTATCTATAGTTAACACTTAATTCTTTGCCTTTGGTATACATTCATGCAGTTCTTTTTAAGGATAGTTTGTAGTGAGGTGAGGAGTAACCTGCAGCTTTTGAAAACAATTCGTTTGTGTTTTAGAAGGATATTGTCAGTTAAGTACTAGTTAGCCTCTGTGTAATGTTCACAGCAGGGAAACAGATGAGGAAGAACTTTCCTCAGCACCATTTTGCTTGTTGGAAATCTAGTATTAGTGAGGAGTATGAAGAAGGGAAAGGCTTTCCTGTTTTTGTTTGATTTCTGCTCCCCCCAACAATTGTGTTACCTTAGCACAGCAGCAGATTAGTGACTGCAGTATAATTGACTTAAACTTCCTTAATTACATTTTTTCATAAATGCTAGTGTTGAGCTAGAAAGCTGCAGTTAAAGCTGAGACAGAATATGGCTTAAAGCTAATGAATGGTTTTCTTCTATCTGTTCAGGGTTCCTTAATGGTTGAAGGCTAAAGATTATAGAATTAAATTTTGATATAGTTTAACTCTTGATTATCTTCCTTAGGAGATTGAGTGGTCCTTTGTGTCTCATTCTTAGAGTTCTAATCCAGTGCATGGCATGGGCTTTGTTAGGGGAAAGAAAAACTATCACGATTAATCTGAAGTTGTTGATGTGAGTGTAGGAGGAAAGGGGTTGGGTTATTCCCTGCTACCCTGTGACTGGAGTAATAGAGGATTTTTTTTTTTTTCCCCTTAACCTGTGTGCAGTGAATGAATGCGGATATGGAAGTAATTTAGCCCCTCTAACTGTCCTTTTATTTTGGGTAGGAGTAATTAAAAAGGTTATTATAGAAGTAGATCTGCTTCTTTGAACAATGTTTTAATATATCTTCAGCTTAAACCTATCTTAAGAGAAATAAAACCTTACTTATTTTTCAGGTCTAAGACTTCTTGGCATAGGAAGAAACCAGTATATTGATCTAATGAACGAATGTAGGTCTTCAAAAGTAAGTTTGTCTTTAATTTTCCCTCCCTTTCCCTTACCCTTCCCTCCCTCTCTCCCATATTATTTCATAGGAAATGCAGAATGGAATAATTTCCTGGCCCTGGTCAGTTTAATAGTGTGGCTAATTGAGTATGATGTAGTGTATTGTTAATTATATTATGTTTCCTCAAGTTAATAAAGATATTTTTGGTTTAAAATCAAAGTATAGTAAAGGCAGATATATTAATTACTTCTTTTTAAGTTAATCTTACATTTTTGGAGCTGTACTTTAGGATACCAGATAACTAATGTCTCCTGGCCACTATAAGCAGGGAATAATAATACTGGTTCTGAAAGAGTTTTTCCATGTTTCTATGTGTGCAGTTGAGATCACAGTTTATTGTGGAGCAGTCTTCCATCTAGGTGTAAATTCTTGCAGAGTGTAAGTTTTTCTGTAAGACAATGCTGATGAGTGCACAGACATCCTTGGATGTGAACAGCACACGTGGAAAACATTGTGAAGGCTGTTGATAGAAGCAGGGCCTTTAGTTTGCAACGGTTCCTTCCTTTCTTCAGGGAACTCAGAAGTGCTCTTGCAGTAGCTTCACAGTCCTTTAACTGAAAGTGAGCTTACCAAAATATGCACCTGATAGTGAACCAAAAAGTAATGGTTGTGCAATGAAAGAGAAACTATTTAGGTCTATAAATAAACACTATCCTCCAGTTTTTCTTTCTTGGACTGACATTCACTGTATTTTTTAGCACTGTACTTATTGAGAATGTTTTACTTTGTCCCTTTAAATAAATAAAATATGTTCCTAAAATGTGTTGTTTGAAATCACTGAACCTCTTTAAAATAACCTTTTTCTATACTTGTGCTCTCTTACCTGCTCAAATTAGAAAATGTCACCAAGGGTTTAAATTTGGACTTGATCCTAATACAATGGGATAGTGTGGATTTTAATTAGCAACACCTACAATATGGATGAGCTTATGAGAAGGTTTAACAATATCAGATGGAATTTTTATTTTTCCTTTCTATTTCTATGTGATCTGAGAGAGGAGAGAAACTTCTGCTAAATGACAACGCTAATAGTATGTGTGTCTCCAGTCTGTGAATATAATGTACTTAAAAATGGATGTGTATACAGATCAGTTTTTATAAAGGTAAATGAATGTCTGTGCATGTGAAATGCTCTTTATTACTATCTCAAGTGGACTGTACCACTGCAGAAATTTTTCAGAAGGAAAACTGCCCATGATCTGTTACCTGTGAAGCCCGTGGAGATCTCTATAGAAGCGTGGTGGGTCGTGCAGGCTGGTTACATCACTGAGGACGACATCAAGGTAGTGTAGTATGGATTGCATCTCTAAATCTTGGTCAATACTGATAGTCCTTGAAAGCAAGGGCTTTCTTTTGTGTGAAATACACAAAGATTATGTTACAGATTTGCAGCAGCTGTCTTATGGAAATAGAGATGGGAACTAATGGAAATTGTGATGTTTTCTTTGACATGTTCTGCCCTCTCTCCCCTTTGTACTTTCTGCACTATGGGCAGTGTAGAGGTGGTTTTGCATTAACAAGTCTGTGGTTACTTAGGTGCATGATCGTATGATTTGTAGGGAGCAAGCAACAAAATACATTTTCTTAAATTTCATATTTAAGCCCTGACAAGTCGGTTTTGACTGAATCTTTAACTTCACTGTAATTAGTATCAGAATGGCAGTGGATTTGTTACATATTTTCATTGTTTCTGTTCTTTGTGTCTGCTTAGTTTTTCATTGTTTGCACATAAAAAGCTTGTGAGATGACTTAATGTTTCATCCTCATTTGGCTTTCATTTCTCACAGGTGGTTTTGTTACAGTCATTTGATCTGGATTTATTTTCTTCTCTAGAAGTTTTTTTTTAGATTAGAACATATTTAAAGCAGTGATGGAATCTCTTTTTTGAAATATCTTAGGCTACTCATATTCTGACATCCCACCAACCCAGGGTAGCTAACTTGTAGCCAACTACTTCCACATTGTAATGGGCCTCTTTCTAGAATGGTTCCAATTGTGTGGCGGAACACTCAGTTTGGAAGTTTTAAAGAGCAAATCTGTTATACTGTGGACTTCACTTGCCAAATTCTTGTGCAATTAATTTCCTCTCCTAGAGCAAGCATAATTTTGTGTGGGGACAAACTAAAAAATTTAGAGACTTTTAACTGGAACCGCATTAAATTCTTCAGTGCAAATATTTTGGTTAGGAATGCGGGTTACTCCCTAAGCTCTTATATTATTTATGACTGATTTGAGGCTTAAGTGTTTGGGACTTTTTTGAGTGGTATTAAGTTGCATAGACTCATTTCTACAAGAAACTAATGTGATTTTTTTTTTTTTACCTAGATTTGTACTACATCAGAGAAGTCTGCTATTGATAAGATAATTGATTCAGGTCCTCAGCTTGCTGGTTCATTAGACTTCAATGTAGTGCACAGTAAGTTTTTAATGAACATTTCTGATTTTAGTTCTTGCTTAGTAAATTCTGAGAGTAGTGTCTGGAAACTAGGAGTAAAGGTGATGTAAACAGCTGAGGCATAAAGGAGAGTTGGAGGAAAATATTCAAAAGCTTGTACAGACTGCCATCTAGATCTTGTAAATGGTTTCATGGTGAGCAATTAGCAGCTCTGTTCTTATTCTGTTATTGTTTGAGTCAACAAATTCTTTCATTAGAAACTGTCAGTAAAGATTGTGGGGGAAGAGAATGTAGGTGAGAACAAGAGAAACTAAAATTAAAAATGTTAGAATTGGTAATCCTGAGTAATTAAAGTGCACTTCTTGCTTTTCAAAGGAGAGTTTTTTAGATTTTTCCCTATTTTAATACAATAAAATGGGGTTGTCTTGTTTCACAGAAATCTGCAGCTGTTACTGGCTTCCCATATCAGTGTAACAAGTAATAGGTATAGACAAATCATATTAGGGAATGAAAATTCCCTGACGAAATCGTCCTTGAAAAGTCTTGTCTGTAAGGGCTTGGCTTACTACAAGCACTCAAACCTGCCACTGTAGTTTTTAATAAGAAATTGAGGCAGAATTTCATTGCCTGTTACTGAGCAGAACAAAACAATTTTAAAAGTGAAGTAGGTAAAATTCATGCTCTTGAGGGGATCTGAAACAGTATAGGGCTTAATAAAATTTGAATTCCAAAACAACTTCATCTTTCTCTATAAATGTCCTGATGTTGTTTGTGGAGAGTGTTACAGCTCAGGTTTAGTTGGTTTAGAAGGATCTAATGTGTGGAAGAAGAATGTACAGACGATTAATGTAATGAGACTGCGAGAAGGGTCATATTTTCTGGGCAAAGAGGGCTGCTAAGTCCAAACTATGCTGCCACCAGTACATTTCAGGTGTGTAGATAAGGATGTATCAATTGTAAGAGCTGAATCTGAAGGAGAGGCAGTGTAAAGCACACTTAGCATGTTGATGATTTGTAATGTCATCCTGACCCATTAAAGCTGTTTTGTTCATACACATCATTTTGCAAAGCTGAGTGTGTTACTGCCAGTGCTGAACAGTGAATCAGTGTGAATCCAAGTGAGTTGATGGGTTAATGCAGGCATTTTATTTAAGATGTGATTGAGGGTGGTAGTTTAACAAATACGCTATAGGTATATAGGCACACACTGTAGGTGAGCTCTGTGTGTGTATGAAACATCCTGACAGTTCCACTTCAGGTGTTCAGTAGCACTTCACCTGAGGGCTGTTGGTAACTTCACTGCCACCATCATGAATACGGTGTAGATGGATTGATCTTGGGTAACACCAAAGGAACCACAGATGATAAATCTGGTTAATTTATGCTATGCAGTTCAGCTTTATGCCTTGCCATTAAAGTACAGCTAATGTTCAAGAAGCATTTAAACAATGCTTTCAGGCACATGGTGTGATTCTTGGGGTATGCTGTGCAGGGCCAGGAGTTGGACTCCATGGTCGTGACTAGTCCCTTCCAACTCAGAACATTTTATAATTCTATGATAGCTGTTACAAAACTCAGACTCTAAAGATAACCCTACTGTAATTTTTTCCCCCTTTCTTAAAAACTTCTTACTGGTTCTCTGCAGAACTCAGTTGAGATGCTTGGTGCTCAAATCAGTTTCAAGCCGGGAAAGTGCAATTTAAGTGTTTACCATATTGTTGTCCTTGTTGTATGCAGTGTCTGTCTGTATCTGCTGCAGCTTTGCTAATACCTTGTGCTGAAATGCACCAGAATTTACTTTTGCAATTGTATAAACAACACTTCCTGTGAAGATGTGTGGCAAAGATGTGTGAGACCACCAGAATTGTGTTTCAGTTTGTATCCTTGCCAAATGTGTGACTTATGGCCTGAGTAGCCAAATGTAGCCAGCATCCTCAGCTGACAAAGCCAATTCAGGATAAAAACCACACTTCTTGACAGTACAGTGATGATGGTGAAAACTAAGTTATCATTTAGGCAAAGATGTGCCCATGTTATTTAAATGGAGCTGCTTTAATCTGTGATCATTTTGCTGTACTGTCCTGGAAGTGCTTGTAGAGTTCCAAGTGTGCTGCCTCAGGCTACAAGTGAGAAACTCTGGTTTAGGGTGACACCTGGTTGCTATTAGGTGTGGTTTATTGATCTGTGCATTGCAAAGAAATATTCTACTGGGGAGGCTATTAGGAAAAATCACTTTAAAATCTGAATTGGCTGGTGGGGAAGTCTGCTCTGTATCTTCAGTACTTTGGAAAATGCTTTTTTTTTCTTTTTTTCTAAAATGGTGTCCTTTTATTTATGAAGGTTTGTATAACAAAGGATTTATTTACCTTGATGTACCAATATCTGATGACAGCTGTATAGCAGGTAAGTAAATATTTCATGTTATACCTGTGTTTTCTCAGTTTCCTTTCAATTGTCCTGTAGTTCTCTGTCTTGGAAGCTGCTTGTCTGTGTACATGTGCGTGCTCAAACAAAACACTTGAGCTATGAAACTTTTTCCTGACTAAATGTTTTCAATCCTATTAAAACATCATTTTTATTGTATATAGGATTTATTTCAACTTGAATTCTTAGGTTATATTGAACATATATTTAGGTAAGATGAGATTCTTTTATGAAAGTCATGGCATGAATTGACAAGTACCCTCCTATAAGTTTGTAATGAAAAGGAGGAATACCACAGAGAACTGTAGTTACCTTACCAAACATACATGAGTTTTTGACTTCTTTCCAGACAGATGTAATATTTTAATAGATACCAGTTCTACTCTTCATGGGTATTGTCACCTCAATTAGCCATGGACTGTGTCTAGGGACTGTGTAGGAGCTTAAACTAGCACAGCATGTGGGCTGCCCTTTGAACAGCTTATTATGCTGTGACAGGTCTCAGGGGTTTCTGAATTCATTATAATCTGCAAAGACATAAATTGTTTGGAGCATGGTCATGCAAAAGTACCTGGCATTGCTGTATAGAGATCATTTAAGTGAAAATCCTCTAAATACAAGAGACTTACTGCTTAGATAATTGCTCTGGAAGTCTCGGTTCTGGAGTATGTGGGTGGTGTGGGTTTTTTGTGTCCTGCTCCAATCACAGTAGTGATTTAATCTCCATCCACATTACAAAGTCATTTTATGGGCTGGACACTGGAAATTATCTGTAGTTGATGAGCTGGAGAGTGCAAGGCTGTGATGCCAGGTAGAGTGGCTTTAGTTTCTATAAGAGAACATGTTGACAAGCGTTACTTTCTTAAAGAGTGGAGGGATTTTAAATACCTCATATGCTATCTTCAGGTTTTTATTCTTTGTGCCTGGGAAATCCTCAAAATTGCAGGTACCATGAAAAATGAAGTGTAAACTCATTTTTCTGTTTTAATACAGTTTCAGTTCAATAAAATAAGTCACCAAATTGTAATTTTGAAAGTAATTATTATTTCAGTGCCACCACTTGAAGGTTTTGTGATGAACAGAGTGCAAGGTGATTACTTTGAAACACTCCTGTACAAGATATTTGTTTCAATAGATGAACATACTAATGTGGCAGAGGTAAGTAAAGCTTAACCTGTGTCAGGGAGATAGAAATACTTGAAAATGGCCCAAAGTACACTGCTAAAAATACTTAAAGATACTGATTGATATACAGTGATTTTGTTTAGGCATATTGCCAGGCTTAAGATCTGACCTGTAGCTTTCATAGTGTTTCAAGCTTGAAGGAGTACCTTCAGTTCAGTGAAACAATTCCATTAGCTGGAATGAATTTATACAGAGGTGACTAAAGCAGGCTTTTATATGAGTTAGAACTGGAACAAAGTCTGTTTTGCTGATATGAAATAAAAAAGTTCAAGTAGTTTTTTCTTTGGCAGTGAAAGCATACAGGGTGTTGGCTTAAAGTAGGAATGTAGCTTTTGCATAAGCATGGTTTGAGTATGAGAAATATGTTTTCATAAGGTCTTCTCAAAACTTGGTGAATAAATATCTGAAAAATACCCATTAAATAAAAATACCCATTGTTTTTCTCTTTGCGTGTCTTCTGACATACGTGACTAACCTAAAATGACACATGCATGGTTAGCCTAGAAATTACAAAGTGGAAGATAGCCTCATATTTCTTTTGCATGCTTTCAAGTGGGACAATGATTAGGTTTCGTGCTCTTTTTTCATCATATTCAATGCAGACAAAATTGTTTGTGATAGTACAGGCAGGGTTTGGAAATAAGACCAACAAAAAGGTGTCAAAGCCTACAAATAGGGAATTACCTGCCCTGTTAATACTGCAGATGATTGCTGACTGATCTAATCTTTTTTTTTTTTTAGCTGGCAAATGTGTTAGAGATTGACTTATCTTTAGTAAAGGTATGTGTGTACAATGCATTTGTTTAACTGGATACAGAAAGTTCACTGTCTTGTGACCTTGGTTTCATGCAGCAGTTCCTTACTCTGAGTGTGTGTTCCTGCAGAATGCTGTGTCCATGTATTGTCGATTGGGCTTTGCTCATAAAAAAGGCCAAGTAATAAACCTGGATAATCTTCATCCATCGTGGAGGAATGTTCCTTCAGTAAACAGGCTGAAGTAAGTGTCTTTACTCTTTCTTAGGCTTATTTTTCTCATTGAAGGGAAAACTTAGAACCAACATCTGATTTTAAAGCTATTGGTTGCTTTATTTGACTTCTGCAGTAACAGGTCTCACTTGGCTTTATAATGTGAATAATGACAAGAATGCTTGATCCTCGTGTTAATCTGAGGATGAGGAATGGTAATTCAGCCTGTAAATTCAGAGTACTCCATTTGGTGCTGTTACTTAGTGCTGGCTTTTTTACCTTTGGGTACCTAGTTGCTCACTTTTCCAGCAGATGAACGTGCATTTGTTTTACAGTCCTGGGGCCAGAAATAACAGCTGTCAGTGTGCTATTAGAGAGGCTGTGGCTCTTGGCAGTGCTGGCAGTGAATATGTGCATAAAGTTTGCTTGTTTGCTGTAAGGAACCATTGCAGTTCTGTTAGTGACACTCTCACATACCTGTGCATCTGTATCACTCCCAGGAAAGGTCTGTTAATACCAGACAACAAAGAGTTCTCCAAGCTGAAATGCCAAATTGCATTAATTAAGAGTTGTCAGGTGCTTTTAGTTCAATATCTGCTAAGCCATTTAAAATTACTGCTATGCCTGTTTTCTTTAGTGCTTTTTCAGACTGAGAGCAAAGTGGATTAGATTTTTTCCATCAGATTCTTCAATTATGGTGGTTTGATTTTTCAGATCTTTTCACAATCTGATATTTTCAACCCCTCAATAAGCCTTTCTGCTGAAGCTAAAGCAGGACCCTGAGGGATATTAAGCTTGACTGATCTAGGGCTTAGACATTGAAAGGCATGTGTTGGGTATGCCTGTGCATGGTCTAGTAGCACAGGAAGGCAGAAATACTACTCTGATGCTGCAGTGACCAATAGATGTGGATTTTAATTCACATTAATAGGAGTACTTTGGATCCTCAAAAGATGCTGCTTTCATGGGACAGTGGGGAAAACAGAAGTCCTGTACAGGAAGCTGGGTCATCAGCCACAGATACAGATACCAACAGTCAAGATGATCCAGGTTAGCACTAACAGTAAATTTTAATACATTAAGATCAATTATTTTTATGCTTATAGAGCCACATAGGCTGTAAAGAGGTCTAGAAATAAGTGAAACACAGACTATATAGATCCTTTTGTCATATGGACTATTCAGTGGGGGAGGTGGTGTCTACTTCTTGGTTTAAGAGTCTTTAGCTAAATAGCTTTTTTCTGAGGATGAGACTGATCTGTATTGTGGATATAAATTGATGCAAAGATACCAACTTCTGAATTTAATTAATCACTAATTTAGTAGTAATAAGGGAATTGTGTTTTACTCGATATGGTGGTAACTAACTTTTTTTTTTTCCTTTGTTATTAGATTTAATTAAACTTGATGATACTATTTTTAAATAAAAAAAATATGATCATCTACTTCCTTTTTCTTTTCTCTTAGCTGAAACAGCCAGTGTGAGCAGTCTGAACCTGTCCAGTGGACACACAAAGCGCATTGCCTTCCTGTTTGATTCTACTCTTACGGCCTTTCTAATGATGGGAAATCTCTCACCAGTATGTCCAAATTGTTTGATGTATTATGCCAAGAATAAATATGAAGAGCTTTAAATTACTTTGACATCAATATAATACAATTTTATTTAAAAAATAAATATTAAAATAATCTCTATTATTTTTAAGTAGTTTGCTGAATAAAACTTTTACTTGCCCATTCTGTTCTCAAAGAAGACAGTTTTGTTTTGTTGTTCCAGAACTTGAAAAGTCATGCAGTCACAATGTTTGAAGTTGGGAAACTGTCAGATGAGAGTCTTGACAGCTTCTTGGTGGAGCTGGAAAAGGTAAGTTGTTACATGTTTGGCAAAATGGTTTTTCAGCACTTGAAGTGTTAAAGGGTCCTTTCCCTTCCACCTTCTAAAGATAAATCTGGAAGGACAACTGTAGAATTATGTAGGAGCAGTGCTGTCAGTTGCTGTATCATTTCATACCAGTCAGGATGGCTGGAAACTTCAGTCATTTTACCTAAAGATTGAGTCATGGTTCTGATTTATAGGTGTTGTCTTTGTGTACTTTTTGACTGTTCTACTAGCATGGCCAAGACCTGCTTTTCATTTAATAGTTGCTGTAGATCACCTTTGGATATAAGCTGCAGGGTTATTACTCAATTACAAAGCCTTAGAATTCTGATTTGTTCATCTTTCCTTTGGTGTAATTGATGCTTACGTAAACAACCTGCCACTTGTATGCATTTATTTTGTTTCTTGTTTAGGTTCAAAGCACAGGGGAAGGGGAAGCGCAGCGATACTTCGATCATGCCCTTACACTGAGAAACACGATACTGTTTCTGCGGCATAATAAAGACCTGGGGGCACAAGCTGTACAGCCTGATCAGCCAAATAATGGTACTGTGAGCACTTCTGGAAATCCTTCTAAGTTGGTTTACTTACTTGCCATGGACTCAGCTTTCTGCCCTTGCTGCTCTTGTAGAAAGCAGTCAGTATCCTACTTGTTGAAAAATATTTTAAAATATTTTTCATCATCCTTTGAGCCTGTGTTACTGGGTTTGCTTGTTGAATGACAGGTTTGGTTGACAAGGCTTGCACTTAAGATCCAGAGCAAGAGATTAAAGCGTAATAAAGGCAAGACAGCTGAGCTTGAGAAAGAGATTGTTTCAAATCATGTGCTTCTGAAAGCCGTATAGAGGAGTAATTTTTTTGTTCACAGCTGTTCTGTCAAAGAAACATTTTTCAAGCCATGAAAATAACTGTATTCTTCTAATGGGGATAGTTTTTTAGTGGTTTTTTTTTAAACTTAGTTAACTTCCTCAGTATCTCTGTATTTATTTCCTGGGTTCAGCTAGTTGGTGAGGAACTAGTTCAGTTTCAGACAACCCTGTATGCCTAGAATTGCTAAAATTTTGTACAGATTTATTAAAATTCACCCCATTTGTTTAAAACTTTATTCTGGAAAATACTGTATTCATGGCTTAGCAGAGAATGGAAAATATGAAATCACAGTTTGTGTTTGTATGTTCCATTTTAAGTGATAATTTAAGAATCTTGTATTTTGAACATAGGGTTTCCTTTGGACCTGTTACGATGTGAGAGTTTGCTCGGTTTGGATCCAGCTACCTGCAGCAGAGTTCTCAACAAAAATTACACTCTGCTGGTTTCCATGGCACCGCTCACCAATGAAATTCGACCTATTAGCAGCTGTACACCCCAGGTGAAAAATACTGAGGGATTTGTCCCTCCCTCCCCCTTCCTAGTAGCTTTTTTGGATACATTTGTTAGGTGTCCCTTTTAAAGTGACAAAATTATTAGCTTGTAGAATATCACTGTTATTAATATAATAAAAAATGTTAAGTTGAGGAAAAATATGAATATTTAGTAAATTAAGTTGGTTTAACTTATTAACAATTTTTCTGTTCAAGTGAGAGTCTGACAGATATTTTGTTCTTGAATTTAGATTCATAGAAAATACATTACTATCACCTTTCTGTGAAGAGTCTTGTGTTGCTAGACTAAGTACCTAGAATATAGTCAGTAAAGAGTAATACATTTGTACTTCAGTGCTGAAAAACTGGATTTATATTTCTTTAAAACTGTTGCTTCTTAAATTAAATCTGTATATATGATGGCTGCAATATGAAGTTATTTCTAATTTCTTGAATAATCTCTCTTCAGCATATTGGGCCTGCAATACCAGAAGTCAGTTCAGTTTGGTTCAAACTGTATATATACCATATAACTGGACAAGGACCACCCTCCCTCTTGCTCTCTAAAGGAACACGTCTTCGAAAACTTCCAGATGTTTTTCAGGTAGTCTATGCATGGATTTATTCTCCCTTCCTTCTCCAAGTGTTTCAGAGATATGCTGTATGCTATCTAGGCATTACAGTGGAAGTCAGAGGTACAATTCATTGTAGATGATGCTCCTTTTCCAGAAGAAAGTTTTATGTAGCATCTTGGTTTGTTTTCTTTAAAGGTTCTGACAAAGGAATGCGACTTATGTCTCTCCCTTTGTCAGAATGTGACTCCAGTATATACCCCTTTCAAGTTTAGTGTAAAATGTGGTACTGCAGTCTTAAGAATTAAGTTTTGTTAGCCCATCCACAGATTGATTTACGAAGATGTAGAAGAGCAGTATGAAAAGATGGAGACCTAGTAATTGTGTTTTTTTTAGTAATGTGCAAGAAATGTCACTTCTGCATATAATTCTGCCTGGTTTAGAAGATGGCTATCATGATCACTTCCAGTTTGTCCAAATCTGTGCTGGAGACTTTGGAGTTATTGGCTGTAATTCTCCCTCCAATTTAAATGACAGAATAATTTAATAAAGGTTGCTTTAGTTTGGAAAAAAGGTCTTTCTAGCCCCGTAGCCTAACTTGTAGCAGTGTCTGGAAGCAGAAAGAAGCAGGACATTAGGTAATACTTCCTTGTAAGACCTTTCCACTCTCCTTCATGTTCTGGTCTGGAACTCCCTGAGCTGCATGTGATTCTGTGTGCACAGAGATTGTGACTTGAATTGTTGGCTCTACACTCATGAGTTGATTTCCTCAATTCCTTCCAGCCTTGAATCCACGTAACTTTTTAGCATCCATACAGTGCTTTGGCAAGGAGCCCCACAAAACAGCACAGGTGATGAACTTTTGCCTGAAAGATTTCAGGTGCTGCCTTCTCCCATTGAGTCTCTGAGATGCTAATAAAGACAAATGTACCACAAAGGAGCACTGCTGGATATTCTGTATACTAGACAAATGTAGGTGGAAGTGGCCATGGCAACTTCTAAACTTGCCTGAACCAAAAAGTCTTTGCATCTATTGGCTTTGATTTGAAATGCCGTGGGCATTTAGCAGTGTTTGGGTCTTGCTGCTCACAATGGAATTTGTAAAATAGTATTGTTCAAGTTCAAAATTGCAGAGAGGCCTCTGAAGTTTTCATCTCATTTTTTTCATCTTGTAGATATATGAGGACCTAAATATATTTGGACGGTACGGAGACAGAGAGGGAGTGCATTCTTTGGTGTACTTGCATCAGCAGTCCTCTCTAGCACTAGGATTTGTAGATTTCATTCCTCAAACCTTTCAGGTGTCCCTTCCCTTTATGATTTCAAAAATTTTGTAGATACCTCTTAAGATTTACTCTAAGATCACATAGGATTAAGTGAATTAAGTCCTCCAGAGCAGAAGGCATTTTGTGAGGCCATTGGTGACCTTGATTCAAACCCCTGGTCTGTCATTAGTTTAAACCATGAGTACATGTATGGACTGTGCACTTATATTAGTAAAAAAGTGTTCAGTCTGATAGCCTTGGAAAGCTTCAATACTGCATGAACCTCATTGTGCTGATAGGACAGATTTTCTTGAACTAAATGATCTCCCAGTCTGGACATTTTTTCCACTATGGGAATATGAGTGCTTCTCTCCTGCTGCTGTTTTGTAATGTCATTTTCTTAGGGAACTGTCAAGATGTTTCTAGAAATCTTATGGAGATGTAGTGGAATTCAATCTTGAAAACTGAGAAACTAGGAAATTAATTAGTGGTTTTGTTTTCCTGTTCCCCACCCTGCCCTTGATAGATGTTTTGGGGATTGATTTATCTTTGTTCTTTGCTGACAGTGTTAGTTTATCCAGCTTATATTTTGCTTTTAAATTTGTGTGGGATTGTATTAATCTCCTGTTTGCTAGACAGCTGTTGCAATGGCCACATAGCTCTACAGGACTTGGTGACAGATATTTCCTGTCCAAAATAGCATCTTAACTCTGAGGTTGGCAAACTTCTGTCTTTACCAGTAATACAAACATGACTGATCCTTGGTTCCAACAGCTCTACACCACCGTAGAGCTGTAGTTACCTATGATAACTTCCTAGTTGTAACAATATGCTAATGCCTAAGTCTTGTATTTCACTTTATGTGCTTAGATAATTCATTACTACTATAAACACTCTTAATTTCTCTCTTCCAGGGTTATGATCGCTTACTAATAACGTCTTGGGGTCACGACCCAGGAGTAGTTCCTACTTCAAATGTGCTCACAATGTTGAATGATGCTTTAACACATTCTGCTGTTCTAATTCAGGTACAGAGTGCTCTGTATAAATGATGAAAACCTGCATAATTTTTTGAGTTAAGCTGTTACGTGGTAGAGGCTGTTAACAATGTAGAAGAGCTACACTTTTGCCAAGAGCTGAAAAATATGTTTAACTTCTGTAGGCAGTGCTGCTGTAATTCAGTGGCGGTTAAGACTCGGGTTTTGAACTGAATTCACATTATGTATGTGTTATTGTTTTATGGGCAAGCATAACAAGTTTTGGTAGCTAAAGTAGGAGAGATAGTAAACTGGAATGAAAGTGAGGGGCCCACAAGCTTTTTAGACAGCAGTGACACAAGGTAACCAACCAGTATTATGAACTGTTATTCAAGAAATGTACCTTTTCAGACTGCTTGGTATTTAGCTCTTACAGTAAAGTATGAACAAAACATGCTGTTTATCACAAACAGCAGAATATATTGGACTTTTCTATTTGGGAGAAGTAAAATGGCTTCCTCATGAGTTCTTTTGGTTCAGCTGAACTCTCTGAATTTATCATTCAAATAAATAAATGTTTAATATTTTTACAAACAAAAAATTATACGTTCTCGAAGGCCAACTTGTAAGCAGCCTGTCACTGCTAAAAAATGTTCTGTATGCCAGGGTGGAAACTCCCTTTTGCTCCAGAAGTGCTCAGCCTTTAGAAAATACTTTTACAGCCAGTGACTGGAGAGAAAAATTGCTCCTCTTCAGTGAAACTTAGTCTCACTGTGTTTACCACATGCATTTTAAGGGGAAAGGTGGGGTACTTCAACTATCTCAGTTAAGCAAGACCTTTAATGCATAAACAACTCCATTTGTTTGTTTCATCAACTTGGCTGGTACTCCTTAAAAGGGAGCACAAGTAGGACTGAGCTAAGCTGATGAGTATTTTTTCTGTTCCTAATTTAATTTCTTGATGTTCAGGGGCATGGCATGCATGGAATGGGAGAAACAATGCACATACCTTTCCCTTTTGATGAAGCTGAGCAACAGGGAGGTAACTGATCATCTTCCATGTAATTTCTACATTACATTACACATCTATTGCACACCACTTTGTGCAATAAGGTTGCAGTAATCCTTTTAAAACAAATTTTGTTGATCTCATGAGTCATATGAGAAAATAGAAAGTTTTAAATGGTTGACAAGTCTGTTGTGAGCTTAGAGATACCACCTTCCCCTTTCTATCTTCTCCGACCTAATTAGAATGCGTTTTCTAGCCTCTCTTCACTCCTAATACAGATGTAAAGAAGTAACTTCCACAGATACCTCCAAATCTTTCTTTGTGCACGCTTGCTTATTGACTAGCATATTTATTAACTGCATATTTATTAACTTCCATATATTATATTGAGCATTTCTTAACTGTTAGACAGATGAGAGCAAAACTGAACAAACTTACCTTGATTATTAGCACCAGGAACCTACTACAGAGGCTTTTTCCCCAGGCGAAGCTTTGCTAGCAAAATCTGTTCCTTCAAAGTTTGCCTAGCTCAATTGATTTTGAAAGGCAGGAATTAACATGTTCTCAATACTCCTTGATGAGTAAGACAGAAGCTTTGCATAGGTGAGGCCATAAACTCCAAGTGAGAGATGTCATAAAAGTATGAATTTCCAGATAAGAAATGTAAAATTATTTAAGCTACCACTTAGAATTCTAAGTCTGGGCCAAGTAGAAATAAAACTAACTTCCTAATTTAGTTTTTATTAGGTTCAAAATTTGTTGCTTTTATATTTGCTCTCTCTGATGTCTGGTTTTTCATCTAGTATCAGGTTGGAAGAAAGCTGAAGTTAGAATCTCTCAAGTTCTGACACGAACAGCTCAATGTTGAAATTTCGTGTTAAGCTCTAATGCTGTATTCTAATTCTTGAGAATTTCAGATACGTGAAGCATGTATCTTGCATTGAATCTGCCATAAAAGACTCTGGTACTGACAGAGGTGGACACCTGATGCCTAGCTGAACCTGTGCCATCTCTGCTGTCTGACTGTGTCTGTGTAGGAGAGAGAGAGATTGTCTTCTGTTCGTATTTTTCTTTCTCCTTGGCTCTATTACTGTACTATAAAATACCACTTAATGCTTGGTGTTATCCCATATCTAACAATGTGATCACTAAGATGGAGCATTACAAGCAGGAAAAATCCAAATAAAATACTTGGTGTAGAGAGAAACCACATGGTTATGGGGGAGGCCTCTTGTAAAGTAAGCTGGAATATGTTTTGTTTCCTGCTTAGACTTCTCTCGTGTGAACATGGGCATTCATACAGCTTTAAAAATACTGAGAAACAAAGTGGACTTGCAGCATTTTTGTGGCTATGTCACAATGTTGAATCCTTCAAGTCAACGTGCTAACAGAAAGCTGAGTGATGCTTCTGATGGAAGAGGTTGGTTACCAATAATCGTCCTTTTTGTCTGTGTCCCCTTAATTTCACATACAATTACTTGAGCAAAGGTGAGCAAAAGATTAAATTATTTGATTTGTAACTCTACAAAATACTATCCAACACAGATAGGAACCCATTTTGAGTGTAAATCTATTGGCAGTAGGCTTACTTCCCAATTCTTCTTTGAGACTAGCTCAGAAATACCAAATACAGATTGATAAATGACTGAACTAGAACATTCAATGAAGGGAAAAAAATACTCTTTTAAATATTAAAAATAAATTGTGTCATTTTTATATGCCAGAACTTAATCTTTCATAAGTGTTGAGGATCCCTAAATAACTCTTTATTCCCAAAATGAGTCAGGCCTTATGTTTCTCCCTACCCTTCTTCCACTTTTATAGCTTTATAGTCCTTGGGCAGAGGTAACTAAACTTATATTCATGTTCATGTTTATGTAAGAATTGCTTTGCCTTTAGGAGAGACTGAACTAGCATCAGGATCTGATGTAAATGGGAGCACAGAATCATTTGAGATGGTAATAGAAGAACCCTCAATGGATTCTGCAGTCAAGCAAAGCCTTGAAGGTAAAAACATGACAAATGGCTTGTACTAAACATTACCTTGTTTTTAGGGATCTGAATTCGTCTATTCTCTGGGACAAGTCCAATGCTAAATTCCTCTTCAGATTACCTTATATATTTGAGCAGTTCAGTAAATGACCTGTCTTTAAAAAGCATGAACTGTCTAGTGGATCCAGATCTAAGATTGTTGACCCCAGAATGAGCTTTCTTGCTTTCTTTTTCTTGCACTTTGGTTATCTCTTGTTTTTATTTCTTTAGTACCCACAACTGAACTGGAATGGGTTCCCCTGGAATTATGCTTTGGCATTCCACTTTTCAGCTCTGAGTTGAATCAGAAAGTCTGCAGAAAAATTGCCACCCATGGATTATGTAGAAAAGAAAGGTGAGCTGTAATTTATTGGCTGCAGGTTTAACAGATGGGTGTGTATTATGTCTGGAGCTTCTGCAAGAAGAGATACCTCTAACTCCATGACTGTAAAGCAGAACTGAGCTATGTTTATAGAGTAGCTAATTCTAATGTGTAAGGGAGTTGGTTTTTGGCTCATAGATATGTACAACTAGTCCTTAGTCATGGTAAGATAAAGATTAGGCTTTTTTTTATCGTTTCTGCAAGGCAAAAATTAATTCTTCGTTCTAAACTGTCTATGAGCAGATCTGGAAAAAAGTAAATTTGGGTGCCTTCCTACTCATTTCCCTTCCTAGCCTAGCACAGGCTTTTTTTCCTCCTCCTAACTGTTCTGGAGTGGAGGAGGAAAGCTTGCTGGTAATGCTTTGATGTAAAATGCATTTAGCTCTTACAGAAATTTTCTTTACTGTTGCTATCATACTTGATAAGTTTAGTCACAGCTTATGATCCAGCTATCTAATGCTTTCTGCTGCAGCTTTTCTTTATGAAAGATTATTCTTTCAACAATGGGATTTTGGAGTTTGTTTCTTTTATTTTGTGGGGGGTTGGGGGTTTTTGTGGATTATTTTTTGTGGCTTTTTTTTTTTCCCTAAGGCATGATTCTGGAAATCGAAAGTAAGGGTGCCTGAAAATAAGGCTTAAGGCTCTTATTACAGTAGTTGACCTGCTTTTAACAGTGTGTCACTAATATACTTAGTAAAAGTCATGTTACCAGATTGTCCTAGATAAGAATGGGTTTAATATATTAGTATCTTACGTAAAATAATATTTTTCAATTGCAATAGTTTTATTTTATTCAGTATAAATGGTGTGGAAAATAGCTTTTACCTGACTAGACTCAAGAGCAGATGAGTCAAGCACCTCTTCAGTGATGGCAGTATTATCAAGCTTTCTGTGTGAAAGCTTTTAACTTTGTCACATGATGCTAGATGCTACTGGAGTTGTTTGTGAACAAGTTACTACAGGGGTACTTTACTAGTAAAAAATTGTGTACCTTGACCATAGCTTCTTTTCTTCTTTTTTTTTACAGCCTTCAAAAACTCCTACATTCCAGTAGAAAGCTGTCTCTTCAGGTCCTTAATTTTGTTCATTCATTCCAGGTGAGGAAGAATAATAATCCAGATGTTAATTGTTCTTTATGGTCCGTCATCCCTTTCTGCCCTCTTACTTGCCATTCTTGGGTGTATGGAAACGTACATGGTTTGTTTTATTTGTCTTTTCTTCAAGTGGTAATGGTATTAAGCACTCAAGTGCTACTTGAAGGACAAAGCAAGTACTTCTCTATCCCTTCTCTAGCCTCACTTAATGCTTGTCTCAACTCTATGATTGCTTCTGGTGCGTAATTATTTTCATTGTTTTTTAGGGCACTTGCTCAGCAAAATTATCCTTCACTCCTCCTGCTGTAACACAGCCTACTCTGCTGGTTATGTGGTGGCTGCTTGGATATGTTGGAGAGATTTACTGCAAACCAGGGAGATGCTAATTTTATCTGCCTCTCAAGTCAATGTGTTTCCTTAGAAAAAAATAAATTATATTAACATGGATTTCATGTCAGTTACTTTTGTACTTGTCCTAAGGTCCTCTAGACCGTAGTGTTCAATGAGTATAAGTACATAAAACTACATACTCTGGAAGGATTTTTTAAGAGTGTAGGTAGGAAATAGGGATCTTGTGTAGTAAGCAAAGAGGAATGCCACATCTGCAGCCTGCTCTTAATTCTGCATAGAAGCAAACCATGTCCATATGTAACATGGAATCTGCTTAGCTGCTCTATTTTATGATACTTTTCTCTAAAATTCTATGTTTTCAGTAAGATAATGAATTTGCAGGTTATTTAACCAGGTAGTGTTATGGGTGGTGTGATCCTGAAACTGTCTCTTGATGAGAATGTTGAAGATTCCCAGTAGGTTTGAAGCCCTGAAAGCAACTGTCAGCCTCAAGTGACTCCTGTCCTCATGTGTTAGATGTTACCTCTGAGATACACTTTTCTAGATAATGACCATATAAAAGGAGGGGAAAAAAAAAAAAAGGTGCTGATGTGAGTTTTAAGATGAGGAAACCAAACTTCTGGGAAATAACACCTTCAGCATATGGTCAAGTAATTGCCTCCAAATACATGTATCCATCTTAGCATGGTACAGGATAAATAGCAGTCTGATAGATGTCCTGAAGATTTTAGAGATTTCCATTCATTTTTTCTAGGTCTTCACTTTTAAGCCTCAGGTTTCTAAAGGTTTATTGGAAGCCAAATTATGCATGCACAGATGCAGCTGAGGCATCTGTATGCTCATGTAATTTTATTTATTCTGGTTTTACTTCCATAATTATTTGGTATTTATTGAATTATAGTAACACACTTCAGAAACTCAAAGTGTATTTGTAGATTTGATTCATCTGTCATATTCTTTGTTTTTAAGACACAGTTTTGTTCTTTTTGCTTTTAGGAAGGTATTTCAACACTGGATCAGCTCCATGATGCTGGTTCTTCAAGTTCACTTCTGCAGCCGATTTCTGCAGATATGGGTGTTCCTCTTCCTGCCAAGAATCTCATGTTCAAGGAAGGTGTATTATCTGAATGGAATGGATGGGCCCCTTCCTCAGTTTTTTTCAACCACACCTAAGGAACAGGTCAAATAGAGGTTCTTGTGCATTGATCACTAAATGCCTTTCTTCTATTACGGTTAATTCCTAGTGCCAACCACTAAGAAGTGTACTGCTGCTGCAGCATAACCCGTGTAAAAGTAGTGTTACAAAAATGTGTTGTGTTGCAGTATTGGGGAAGTACTTAAAACTGTCTAGAACTTGTTACTCATTACTGCATATCTTGCTGCAACAGAGAGCTTTTTAGCTGTCAGCACTATTTTTATCTTGAGACAATCTTTCTTTTATAACTAAACATGCCCTTTCTAGGCTTTCTGATGATTGTTAAATTTCTATGCTGTCACCACAAAATTGCAATAGTAGTTTTCTATGTTCGTTACTCAGACATAAATTCTGTTTAGTTTTGTACTGTATTACTGAAAATCTTTCTGTATAAAGGTAAGAGATTTGGCTCTTCCTCTGAAAGCTCAGTGATACCAACTGATTAAATAAAAGTATCATGATGATATGGGGCATTAAGGATTGTTGAATTCTGTAGTTCAGCTTAACGCTGGGGCCTTGGCAAATTAGTACAATGGAAGGAGGAGGCTGAGTTAGTGTAGACTCAGTGTCCTGCTGACGACCTAAGGCCACTGCTGATGAGTGGTTCACTTCCACCTCTGTCAGTATTTGGTGGAGGTATGGCATTGTGGAAGTCCTGAGGTGGTTATCTCTGTTCTCAGAGTTCTTAATGATAATGGATTCATCTTCCTCTTGGTATGAAACCAGGAGTGTCTGAGATTTGATCCCACTGGGAGTCTTTTGCTGTAATTTGAAGCTGGTGATGATTCCTGTGGGCAAACTCTTGTCATAACTTGAGTTTAAGGTAGATAACTAATTCTGTCCTGTTGATTAATGTTTGAAAGAACAGAGCTCTTGATTTCTCACATCAGTGATTAGCAAAGGGAGATAACAGCAGAGGATGTGAAGACAGTAACTTCAGTGAATCTGTGTTCCTTGAACTGTTAGCTGTTGATCATGACAAAAATACACAGTAAGTGGTTTCATCTAAAATCGTGCTTTGGCTCTGTTTTTGGGGGATGACTTTATGTAGCATGATTTTACTTTGTTTATGTTAGCTATTAACGACTTACTGCCAGCTTTAAAAAGTCTGTCCCGTTTAGCACATGAGGAGAACGAGCGATGTAGTGTGTTCAGACTTTTCTGCTAGCTCCCTTCTTTACTAGAACTGCCTTGTTTTAAATAGTCATAACTAAAAATAAGACTTAATCATCCTGTCATTACTATCCTGCAATACATAATGGGTCAAGGATCTGTGGCACAGATGGTGCTGAACAGCAGCAAGGAGAAAAATGGAACCATTTGGGTTTGTGTCCTGTTCTGCACGAAAAAAACATGTCAAAAGCTTGAAGAGGACAAATGTTCCATGATAGGACAAAGCAGTGACTTAATTTACAACTGTGAAGATCCCATTGTTTTTCATTGGCTTTATGTACATTCCTGAAGTGTTAGCATAGGACTTGTGCTGTAAGAAACTGGAAGTCTGTAGTTCTTCAGTTTGCTCTGTGCTGCTTTCTTACATCTGTTTTGTTCTGGAATTTTACCAGCAGCAGCTGATCTTACCATTCTGCATATATCACAGTTACATTATCCAAACAAAGTTGGTCATTTACACTACAGTGACTTTTGTACTGCACATGCATACTCTCCATGGCAGTTTTTAAGTTGCCTTATTTCCTCGAAAGTAAATTAAAGAGAAATTGGATGTCAATCTGCTAGAAATAGCTTTTCTGTGAGAAAACCTTTACTGTGAGAACTGTTACATGGAGATTAAGCCAATACCTGGCACTGTGGAGGAATTAAGTAGTAGGTGATGGCTTACACTTTCAGGGCTATAGATGTTAATTTAAGTGCTACTGTGAGCTGCAGTAGGTGAGCTAGTTTGCTATGTTGTATTGAATTTTGCTATGCACTATTCATACTAGTATGTAAAGTGATGATAGTGCAAGTTGTATAAAAGTTTGAAAATAGATGAAAACTTACTGTTCTCACTGCATATTCTTCAGTGTTGCTAAGTGAAGGATATCCTTTGTTATTAGGTTGTCTAAAGTAAAGTTTCTAAATAAAAGTAGCCTGCTCCTCAGAGTTGGTTAATACCCATAGATCTTGCAGTTAATGGTGAGAATTCCAAATGTGTTTCAGTTTTTTAGAACTCAAGCCACCCTAATTTAGGGGCTTTAATACCAGTTTAGGAGCGTAAATATTCAAATCTGCATATCTGAAGTTTACTGAATAAATTGCAACCAAAGAAGTCTTTTGAAATTCCTGAAACTCTACTCCAGCACCAGTGCTTGAGATGGTCAAGAGGCTTCAAACTATGTGACTTTTGTTTTAAATACGGTGTAAAAACCCAACAGGTCTCAAAGATCTTCATACCAAAAGAATCTATTTTCTATTGTATTGCAAATAAAGACAAATGAAATCAATTTCTTTTCTTCAGGTAGTTTTATTGACCGTGGGGAAAATCACATGCATTACACATTGTGAAGCTGTTTTAAGTTTCTGTTTCAGCAAGATTTTTAACTTGCAGAAGACGGCTTGGCTTTGTGCTCTGGCACTACCCAAGTGGTACTGAAGCTAGATGGATATACCTGAAGATGTTCAGGAGCCAGCTAAGAAGTGTGTTACATTTGTTTTCAGTTTTTTTGATCATGACTTATTGCACTTTTTTCTTTTCCTTCATTGTTCTCAAATTTTCCCTTACTTTCTTGTTCAGTGTTTCAAATGGTTTGTGTTTTGGAAGTTTTAAGTACAACTGTGTAACTGAATACAGTTGTGCTCTTCTAGTGTGACATTGTTAATATTATACATTGAATTGTACAAAGTCTGTGTTCAATTAAATTATTGACACATGTAACAAATGTTTACAAATAAACGGTGGTGTAGGTCAAACCATGTGCAGCATCCTTCTCATGCAGTAGTTTTATTCTTGGGCACAGCTCTAAAATGTCCCTCTGTCACTGTAGTGCTCAAGCCCACCAAATGTCATTGAAGTATCTTTTTCCCAGTACACCACAGCAGTTCTGCAGAGATGCAATTTCATCAGTGGAAGCCCTGTGTTCTAGTGTAGTCTTTCCCATCCCACGTACTTAACCTCTGAGGAGAAGGAAGGATGAGAGCATTGTGCATGCTGCATCTCCTTCAGCCACAATCTAAACCTGGAGTTTTGGATGCTGGGTATTTGAAGGCATTTGTGCATGTGCTGTCTTACCTGTTTGCTTTGGCTAAAGACATTTTTGACTAGGAACTTGAAAGAAATGAGACCAAAATTGTTTATGTAAGGTCATGCAGGCTGGGGATTTATTTTAGCAGTGTAACTGCAAGGCATCTGATGTCAGTATGAAAAAGAAATACAGAGCTAGATGGCGAAAGAAACCAAATAACCTGTTCCATGTGTTTAACCCTTCCTTTATTCTGGCCTGGATTTTCTTGAGAATGTGTACGTAACTACCTTTTTCTGTTTTTCCTCTTCACCATTTGTTCCACTTGAGAACTCCCAATGCATGTCTCTAGCTTTGTTATTGTGATAGAGCTCAAGGCTCCTTTTGCACTACAAAGAAATGTATTTGGTTTTATTGTTCAGCACTTGGAGCTAATGTTAATCCTTCCCCCAGTTCCCTGGAACAAAGCCAAGCTTCTTAATCCTTCTTGGAAATTTGGGTGACTTTGATAATCAAGATTGCTTTCTTAAAAGCTACTTGGTATGAAAGATGCCTTTTGGAAATGGTCCTCCTGGGGAGGGCACACTGGGGCTGGTCAGGGTGTAGGAATAGAGCTGGGCCTGGAAACAGAGTCCTTGTGGAGGTGCTGAGCTTGGGGTACACACAGAGCTGAGTGAGGTGGCACAATGGCCTCGGGTTGTGCCAACCTGAGTCTGCCCTCAGCTACACAGGCTTTAGGGCTTTAGGGCTGCACGTGAGTGCTCATGTGCAAACTCCTTTGCCCTTGATTCTGTCGAGCTGCATGGAAGTGAATCGAAAGTATCACACTGAATAGGGCGATGGAGGCATTAGTTTGTGACAGCTTTAATACATTAAATTATTACATTCACCTGGGGAAAAATGGAAATGAGAAGAAGCTAATGACTAGGAGAGGGGAAGAATAATAGTCTAGAAAAAGTGTTGGGAGGAGGGGGGAAGCATCTTTCTGACTTGTTATGTCCTAGAGCTTGCTCTTAACAGAATAAAGGAATAGAAACACATCTCTTAATTACCAGTGCTCAGGGACCATTCCTTACCCACCCCTGCCAAAAACAAGGGCAATAATCTACCCAAAAAAATGAGAAGTGCCAAGGTTGTGAGCAGACTGGGAAGTACGGAGTAGAAATAGAATTAGAAAATACTCTGCTTATTTTCCGAGCTTTCTGAGCTTCAAACAGTCAGCAAGAATTGGCCTGTATTGAATCTTCACGAGATGTATTAAAGTGTTGAAAAAGTGTATGAAGTATTACTCCAGTCATTTTTAAATTCTGATCGAGTAGCTGTTGTACTCTGAAGCCATCTGCTTGTTTAGCTGTACCTCAGTGTGAATGATGTAGTAGGAATTAACCAGATACACGTTTCTAGACACACAAGTGTCCTGTAGGTGTCAGCACTTCTCTTACTATTTTCCTGACTTCCAGCAACAGGAGTAGCAGGAAAAAACACGATTTTTTGGGGGTGGGGGGAGGTGGATGGGTTTTTTTTAAATTAAAAGTATTCAAGTGGATGCTCTTGGCTAGTGAATACTATTAAGGTAAAGTTTTGTATAATTAACTGGCAGAGTTCTCCTTACTGGATAAAGAGGCTTCAGAAAATTGATTTGGTTAAAAGGCTACACACAGAATATCATATAGCTGTTTATAAAACTATCTAAATAATAGGACTAAGCCTTTGGCAAATATTGAAACAAAGGACATTCACCAGTTGTAATGTGCTCTGCCATGTGTGACAGCATCTCTTTGGTTAAGCATTAGCTCCAGGTTGGCAGAGTTCTGACTTTTGAAGCAGTCATGAACCTCAGGATGAGGCATAGGACTTACATGCAACTTGTTCATGTTCATGTTTGTTCATCTGCTGTAAATCCAACAAGGGCAGGTTTACTCAAGCCCAGCCTTCCTGGAGTCCAGCTCTGGAAGGGTCATTCAGTCATGAGTAAATGTGTGTGACTCAAGTGTCTGAGCAACATGGAGAACTTGGGTCTGAAACACCTTGGAAGCAGGAGGAGAAACATGGTTTAGCCCAGTGCTGCTTACAGAAGATTTATTTTATAATCGTGGTTGGGAGGATGGAGGAGTTAATTTAAACCTTTTTAATGCATAGGAAGAAAATAGGCATGGAGCATGCTCTCTCTTGAACTTGGTACTCTCTCAGCAGCCTGGCAAGTCTGATGATATTAGCATAGCCGTTTGATTCAGAAAGAGATTTGGGATTTGTATTTAGAAGACTGCTGAAGCTCAGTTTTGTAGCATTCTGTGCTTTTCGTGCTCTACATTGATCCTGGTTAGCATTTTGTCTAGGCTGTCTGTATTTCTGACCTCATGAATTAACTAAAGAGCTCTTTTCCTTGACACTTGTTTCCAAGGCAGTCCAAGAAAGTATTATTAGCTGAATTTCCATACGGCACTTTCTAAAATATTGATTTCTTTGGCTAAGGAGTGTGATTTTGTTGGCTCATATTCTTCATTAGACCAACACCTCTTGCCCTCTTCGTAGAGAGCTGATGTCCCAACTATACAGAATATGTTCTGAGGGGACTGAATATATGTCAGTGACAAAACTGAAGGTTTATCCATGGTAGCACATGTGATAATATTTCAGAAAGGGGAAGGAGGTACTGCATTTTTATCTCTAATCTTCAGCACAGATGCATCTGAGATCCATTATTGAACAGATGGCAGGTTGTATAATTCAAGTGTTCTGTGCACTTGTCTTCAGGATGCCTGTACAGGAGGTGAAGGTGCCATGAGGCGTGAGCGAAACAGGATAAAATAGAGCCAGTTCCTCTGGACAAGACAGTCTGAAGATTATCTTTTTACTTGAACTTACGCATTGAAATAATTAATTTATCTATGTCAAAGCTACAGACTGAGTTGGTGAAGCCAGCAGCTCCTGGGGAGGTCACTAAACTTGTTTTCAGTGAGGTGAGTTGGGCAAAGGCAACCAGCCCCATGCAAAGCCAGCAGCAGTGAAGAGTTTGGTCTTGGCTACAAAATAGACCCATGAAGCTGCATAAATATATGAAGTGCCCAAGCCAACTTTTACAAGCAGTCCTGCATAGAAAATGCTGATTTGCTGAAAGGGAACTACATGGGCCTGATACGCCTGGATGTGTGCAATGGATCCTTTTCCCCACAACAGAGACACATCTGCAGGGTACTCAGTCCCTGCTCTGAAATAGGTGTGCCATTACTCTGAAGTAGTATGATCATCTTTGCTGTAACTAGTATAATTCGTATAAATGGCTGCATATTATGGAATGAAACTTTGAAGCCAGCAATTAGAAAAAAAAAATAAATCAGCATGCCATGTAGGAGAGTTGTTTATAGTCCTGGCTCTGAGTTGGGCAGAACAGCTGCTCTGTTTATCAAGGGGGAAAATTAGCTACTGCTTTTTTAGGATGCAGATCAAACTGCTGCTTTTTTCATAAACTGGTTTTTAACTCCCAGTGGGACCTGTGTGCTGCTGATACTGGAAGAGCACCAGTTGCTGCCTGACAGGGCTTTAAAATGTTGCTAACTGCAGGCAGGACGTCTCCAGTCCTACAGAGAGCAGCCTTGCATTTAAAAAATGATACTAACCTATTGCAGAGAATTGTTGCTGTGTCTGATTCTCTTAGGGTAAGAGTCAAGAGCAGCTACTCAGGAGCTCTTGATTTTTAGAAAAATACTTTTATTTTTCTAAACAGAACCTCTCCCTTCCTATCTCTATTCATGACTGAATCTCCATCTGCAGAGAGTGGTTGAGCTTGGTGTGGAGGTTTAAATTTCTGACTGCAGCTCCTGGCTTGGGTTTTCCTTTGTCTTGCTTTTCCTTCATCTTTGCAAGTGCCCCAGGGCCCACGTGGCCCCTGCTGTGTGCTGGCAGTGGTCCCTCACTGCCCACCGAGGACCCTGGCAGGCACTGGTGTGGTGCCTGGCAGCCTGAGCTGTATCCCCACCTGGCCAATTGCCTTTTCCCAGGAATGACAATTCTATAGTGCTCAGAGCCCAGCTGCCAACAGCTGTGTGTGCTTGCAGTCAGTGTTTGTACACCCACAGGGTGAACACCATCGCTCCATTTGCGCTTAGAAGGGACCCCTGGACCGTGTCAGCATTGTCCAACCCCTTTGGACCATCCCACATTAGCAAAACAAGGCTGCATCCCTTGCAGTGGGGTGGGGGTTGGCTGGCTCGTTCCAAACCCAAGCTGGTGCCACCGCCTGATGGATTACCTTAAATAGTTTGTAGACAGGTGTCCCCTGGTTACGCTTTGCTTTTTTGTGGGCTAACAGTCAGGTAATATTTTGTGGGAGGAAGGAAGGAGAGAGACAGGAAGAAATGATTCTTAGTGCAAAGATCTTAAAAAAAAAAACAACCCAAGAATTTTTAGTGCTCCTAATAGATTTCCATTTGCTTGAGTAGAGAACAGCTTAGATGGGTTTCTTAAAATATTTAGGTGATAAGCATAGTTTGATTAAACGCTATGTGGTCTGCTGAAGCATTGCCACGACGGAAAAAATCTCCCGTTCTGAGATCATTTTGTCTGTGCTGAGATCAATTAGCAGCACTGGTGAGATGATTCGAGGAAAGGAGCCTGATGCTGGGGTGCCTCTGGGCTCTTAGCAGCATTGCAGGAAAGGAAGAGTAGAAATAGATAGTACCACGCAACTGAGGAGACTTGCAGGAATTTTATTGCTGTTGCTGCTGCATTCTGTGCCAGGACTGGTGGGCCAGCACTGCTTTTGCAGATCTTTCCACTCCATTTCCTCTGGCCCTGCTGTCAAACCCATGACTTGCTCTATGTTGGTATTACAGCACGTAACAGCTCTTTGGGAAGGGTTTTCCCCACGACAGAGCTGTGCTGTGCCTGTCAGCTGAGGCTCCTGCCTGTGCCGCCCTGCTCACCTCCCCTTCCCACTCACAGGGCCTTTACTTTGCTTGACAAGAAGAGACGGAGAGCAAATGTGTCCCAAACTGCTCCTGAGCATCCTGGGGTCTGGTCATCTCAGATGGCCTCAGAAAGGTCTGTGCAGGGACCCATGGTTGGAAGGGACAGCTGGGCCCCTGGGCAGCTGTGGCCACTGGTGTGTTTAATAACCAGCAGAGAGGACTCTTTCAGAGCTGTAGTGTCTCTGCAAGAAGAAATGGTGTCTCCTGAAGGTGTGCACTGAGAACAGAGGCTTTCAGAGCTGCAGAGCTTATGTAGCCATTACAGTTGAAAAGATTGCTCTGTGCACAACAACAATTAAAAGATTGATGTTGTCAGAAGCCTTGCAAAATGTTAGAAGGGGGGTTATATGCATGGAAAAAATGCAGCAAGCTTGTTTTTAATTCTGTGGACCCTTTTAAATAGTTGTGTTTGCATCTCTGAAATAAATCTTTCCAATCATAATCACTACAAAGTTTTAATTTTTCTGGAGCAGGGAATTGAATGGCATCTCAGGAAGAGGATAATTATTCTTGAAAGAGGAGATGTCATTCTGAAATAGGGTTATTTTTAACCTTGGATTAGGTGTTCCCATGGGGCATTACACTGTCATACCTGAGCTGCTGGTTGCTCTGCTGGAGCATTGCTTGTCCCTTCCTCTGTCTTCACATCTTCTTACAGGTTTCAAATGCTTAAATTTTGCTTTGTCATGCATTATGGTCCCTCAGGTTTAAAAATGGAGCTAAATTAATCACAGGCTTCAAACTGCCAATCCAACTTTACATGCACATGAAGGGAAAAATTACAGAAAATGTTCAAGTGCTTCAAAGAAGTCATCAGATGAGCTTACCTGTCGAGGGTGTTTTTAATCTCATGGATGTCTGGTAAAGACTGTAGCTATCCCCCAGGGCCAGGCTTGACTTGGAAAAAAAAAAGAAAAAAGATTTTGCAAAACCAGGCTCCTATCTCCAAACTGGTTTGGACTTTTGCCAATAAATGTGGATAAAATGGGATACAACCAGCCCTTCCTGCCTTCCATCCTGTGTTCCTCAGTAAATTTCTGCCCCAGGGAGCTCTGTGGAGGTTGGACACCCTGCAATTTGTTTACTGTGCAAAGCTACTCTGTGGAGACCCATCTCTATGCAGAGACTGGCCCAGCTCAGCTGATTTCAACCTGATTTAAGGGGTCATTAAGAATGAAGCTCCATCTTCTGGGCTCACCTGATTGTGAGTCAAAGCAATGGAGAGGCTGAAATGGAAACCTTCCAGGGTTTGGAGGCAATGGCTTTGTGGATAGCATGGCCACAGGTGATTTCTGGGGTTGAGATGTGCATGGGTTGAGATGTAGCATGTCTGTGTTCCTGTTCCTTCCGTTTTTATAGTCTTTTAAAAAACGTTTAAAAGAGGAGGGAGCAAATGGTGTACGACACTCAAGTAATACTGGATATCACTTCCCACTTGGGAATATTTCCTGAGGGTTTTGGCTTTTTATAGCAGCTCCAGTGAGCCAGTTTGATGTCTTCACTTCCCTGACACCTGACATGTGCCTACAGCAGGGAGATGGAAAGGTTTCCTCTTGGGTTTCATTGAACTCCCAGCAGAATTTGTGGATCCCAATTCTGAGCATGGTTTATATATATATTTAAAACATCCCCTGTGAGGATATATATCTATGATCTCCTTGCCCTGATCCTGTAACCAGACACCTAAAGGTCCCCTGGCTTCAGAAGTCAGTCTAGGAAAGTGCTTTCTCGAATTATCCGGGGCTAAGAAGCAGTTACAGCCTTACCTACAACAATTACAGTTTTACCTCAACAAAATGGTCAAAATTTGCATTTGGGGAACGTTGTGCAATTTTTACCTGCCCTGATGTGAATGATTGGCACTGGTGTTTTATACTGGGGGTGATTTAGATTCCTTTGCTGACTTACTGCTCTGCAGAAAAATGAAAATATTGTCCCCAGAGTGTATTTACTTTTTCATGCAGTGGGTAGGGGGAAGCTGTGGTGCTGCCTTTGGAAACATATGCTTTGGAGCAACTATGGAAAAGGATCCAAGAGTAAATTTCCTTGCACTGGATCATTTGAAAAGGCTGTGGAAATTGATGCCTGTTATTTTTGGGAAGAAAGATGTCATCACCAAATATATTTGAATTTCTTTGTCTTGGTCTTTATAAAAAAGCACTGCAAAGGTGGAGGACTGGGTGAGAAGCAGTGACATCTTTCACAGCCCCTCTTTTCTCCCTGCTGTGTTCAGAGGTAAAGAACAACAGGTTAAACTGGGCACAGGAACTCAACTCCTGACATTAGCACTGCTGCCAGGTCCTGCTGCCCTTTACAAGTTGTTTCTCTGTCTCTTTTTTGTCAGAGAGATGCGAATGCAGCATCACTGGCCTCGCTGAAGGCCGTGAGGTCTTAGTACCATGACCTCTGCAAAAGCTCTCACAGAGATGGGTGCTGTAAGAGCATTTCTGGTCCTGCAAATGCAGCAGAAGGAGCCTGGCTGGACTGGTTCTGTGCTTGCTCTCCTGGGGATGCTTCATCACAGCTGGTCCACAGCTGTGCTGAGCTCCCTTCTGCCAGGGTTAAGCTGCAAGAAAGCCACTAGCTTAATTTGGGCTAGGTCTTTGCTGGGGAAATCACAGGTTCAGTTTATTTCCGTCAGAGGACTTTGGCAAGGCTGGGCTGGAGGCTTTAGCAGCATGCCTGAGCACCCTGACCTATTTAATAAGTATCTAATACACTTAACACAGAGCTCATCAGGACTAGCTGGGGTTAGGGACAGTCAGCCTGTGACTGCAGTAATCTTGCATCCTGTTGCTCAGCTTCTCTTGTGTTGCCTGACTGATAAACCATCCCAACACTGTGGATGCAGCAAGCAAGCACAGCCCTTTGCAGGTGCTTTCTCATTTTGCCACCCCGAGCTGCATTGCACTCTCATGTACCCCTGCACACCCCAGTTATGACTGTGGAAGGGAATGCAGAAATCTTGGTGCTCGAGCTACAGTTCATTACCCTCATTTTTCTGCATCTCTGTCGTGTTAACTGTGAGCTACAGTGGCATGAGAGAAAAGAACTGAATAGTTGGCTTTGGCTCTTTAGAAATTGGAGGAGTTGGTTAATGTCTGTCCCTGGGATGTCCCCAGTCTCACACGTACAGAGCAGGAAGCATGCTCTGGAATTCCATACCACTGCCTGTAGCTGTCTGTGCCCAACCCTGATCCAGATGCTAACATTTCTGTAGGTAATGAGTTCAGTCACCAGGATCCCAGCAGGCTTTTTATCTCCTTCTCCAAACACATCTAAATTCCCATGAATTATGAAGCCATCACGCTAATTACAGCCATGAGAAAAGGTTACCCCTATCTGCCAACAGTTCATCTGCATTGCTGAGGCACAGGTCAGGCTCAGGAAGAATTAATTTCACTGTATTTAGTCATGTTAGCAGTTCTAGGCTTTATTATTACAGCAGCACAGACACCCTCTGATAACTCATTGTCCTGGTGTGTCTGTCACACGTGGGCTTGGGGCTTCAGTCCTCAGAGGCTTCTCAGGCTGCGTGAGGCTGCCTATGAATGGCTGATGTGGGGTGCAGGAGAGAGAATGCAGTTTTGAGGGAAGGAAAGAATGCTTAAACCAAATGAAAATGGATTAAGGTCTTCTGTGGTTTGGGATCTCTTATTAACATTTAGAAATAGAGCTCCTAGCTCTGAAAGTAACAGAACAATGCTGTGCATCAAGTAATTTTGCTGCAGGCTTATCTTTGCTCTAAGTGGGACAGAAGATGATGACTGTGGCTGCATTGTGCCTTTTTATTTTAAAATAAAAACAGGTAGTCCACCAGTGCCTTTGCTATAAGCAATATATACCTTCTTACTAATAATTAAAAAACCAAAAAACTTCACCCATGAAGGTGGCATTTTTAGGGAGTTACAACAAAGTCAGAGAGATCTTGCAGCTGACAGTGTGATGTTTGCATGTTACCTGCAGAGCAGAGTGTTGCTGCTCTAGAATTGATGGAGACCTTTTCCCCTCGACTTACCCCTTCCCTGGGTTGCTGCCAGAGCTCCTGCCAGGGCCTGAGTCAGCAGGAGGTCAGCTGTGGGTGAATGGAGGGAGATGAGTCAGGAGGTGTTCAAGCTTTGCCCTGCCTCTGTACTTGGCTGTGTCTTAAAAGCACCAAGCCTCAAAGGAACAAATATGCTGTAGATTTGCAAACTTGACTGAACTTTTAACTTTAATTGCCCAGAAAGGTACTGGAAGGTTGTTCTGCATTCTGCATGGCAGAGACAGCCTTGTCTTTGGTGTGAAGAGCTTCCATGCAATGTTGCCTGCTGCTACTGAAGCCTAGGAGTCTAATGAATAGTTCTGGGAAGCTGGTAGGGAAGCTGCGTGTGTGTCTGTGCAGTATGTGTGTGTACAGTGCCACACATGTTCCTTTCTTCTGTGCCCTCTCTCCCTTCTCTGATGTGTCCCCCTGCCAAGTGTCTCAGGAGGAAATGCTCTCAGGTGAGTCTGTGTGTGAAAAGCAGAAAAGCCTCCTACCTTAGCACCCTGTCAGACACCCTCCCAGGGGATCCACATTGTCTGTTTCAGTCTGATGCTGAGATCTGAGATTAAGAGAGAGATCTCAAGTATATAAATTCACAGCAAAAAATCATCTTTGTCCCACTCGATAAGCTGATTAAAACTCCTACACCAAAATGTTGAAGAGCAAAGACAAAAAGATGTGTTAATGAATGGGCTGGAGCTAATTAAAATCTAAATCTGGTAACACTGTGGAAAAAGCACAACTTTCAGTTCTAGGTTCTGCCTCATTTAAAGGCATATGGTTCTTATGAAGTGACTAAAAATGGCCAAAATGGTCGTTGTTCCACACACTATCAGACATGCAGCATTTACATGTCCAACTAGCATGAGTCTTCCCAATCTGAAAAAAGTTGTAAAATATTAAAAAAACCTTTATGTTAAGGGTTTTTTGTCTTTGACTGTAGAATCAGTGGTTTATGCTCAGATCATGGGCAACAAGTAGGTTTTCTAAAAGACAAAGATGAGAATCAAGCATTGTCATGTGACTCCAGAAGGAAACACCAAAGTCCTTTTTATCTATGGCATCAATTATGCAGCAAGACAACTTTCTGAATTTTTCAGCAATAAAAATTGGTTAATTGTATTGCAAATGGCAAAGACTATAAAATATCAATTCACAGTCCAGATCCTTCTTCTCTTAACTTCAAAGTAAACAAATTATTTTAAGAAAAGGAGAACTGACTTTTGAAGAGAACCTTTTCTTCCCCATGTTCCCCAGAACTTTCTCTCACAAATTCTTTAAATACTTTGCGCAGTCAATTAAAATTATTATCATAACAATTTATTATGGTTCAGCAGCAAAATACACAAATGGGCATTTTACCACCCTTTGAGCTTTTGCATGGATTTGGTTGAAAGCACTCAGGAAGGCAACAAGAGGGTTACCAAAACTGAGCTGGGGCTCTCCAGGATGAAGAGCTGTATGAACGTTCAAAGCATGAAGCAGATCTGAAACACTTGTCTAAATATGGGACTGAGGCTATTACATTAGTGAACAATATTTTGTCATTGTATTTTGAAAGTTTACCACAGTGTCTGCAGACTTCAGCTCAGCTTCATGGCATTTTGCTGTCATATTTAATATTTACTTTTTTTACCATAATTTTTTAACTTTCTAGTATGATTTTGTGAACCAGTTGCCCCGCACTCAACTTGATATTTTTATCAGACCATCCTGGTGGAAGACTAATGGGAAATAGAACTCAACCCAAATACATATGAAGCATAGTCATACTATAACAATTTATATCTTTAAAACCTATTAGACTGTTGCAGACAGCGACTTAGTATGGCTTGTATGTTTATTTTATGCACAGGACCAGTGCATAAATACCAGTTTATTAACTGGTATTAGTTGTGTTAGCAGCTTTGGATAGAGTTGCACCTCTGAGAACGTAATGCAGAAAGGATTGGAGGATTTAGTATCTGCCTGCTAAAAGAGTTTTATTTAAGTGGCTGTCTTTCCTGGCATTTAATCCCTGCCTAACACCTGCTGCCCTGATGCTGGCGTTGTAATTCTCTACAAAGTGTTCAAGATTTGTACAGGTTCTGGGATTTCTGTAAATGGATTTTAGTTATCTGCTCTGAAGAGGTTGAAAAGTCACTGAATTATACTCTGGAAAAGCTGTTCTTAGTTTTACAGATCATTTGAGTGTGAGGCTCACTTTTTCCAAAAAGGCAAGTACCTGAGATGAAAATTTAAAGAATAATGCAGTTTTTTTATTTCAAACAATAATAAAAAAAAATCCAGATAGTATTTTTGAGCTAGGCACAAACTTTTCTATCTTTAGAAACTTATTGATTTGTGATTACAAACTGTGCTTTCTTATGTGTTTGAAGCAGATACGTGGTGCTGAAAACCTAGAAATATATTTATGAACCTAATTTGCAGTCGATGGTCTGTTGGCAGCAGTGATACTTTTATATTTGCTGCCACCGAGTGCTGATGTGAGAAAGGCCATTTTCAGCACGGAGGTTTTCTGCATGTATTTAACTACCTATATTTTGTGTCTTGAGCAGAGATGTTGTAAGCAAAAATCCATCATGACAGTTGTGTTAAACCCTGCTCACGGTGTGAGCTGAGCCGTGGCAGTGCTGTGCTCTGTCACTGAGAACTCAGCCCTGGAAACTGTAATTAAAACATCCCCAGGCTGGGCTGTCAGGCTGATGTAGGGTGTTTCATGCCGTGGCCAGAGAGGAAAGCACACAGCTTCCCAGATTTCATGTGCCCTCAGAAGTGAGGTGTAGGGGATGACAGAGTGTCTGGCAGGGAGCAGAGGTGGCAGCCAGGAGGCTTTCCTGCTGGGATGGGGCTATTCTTTCTCTTCCCCAGTACAGGCAGGGACTGAGGCTGCTCCTCTGTAAGAAATTATGTCCTGTGTTGGGTATTCCTCTCAGGGGGATGCCACGTGCTATTTTCTGGCTCCTGCTTTGAGCTCAGTTTAGCCCTCACCTGCCACAAACAGCAGCAAATCTGCAGTGAGCCCGGGCTGCTGCCTGCCTTGGGCAAAGCTGAGGGGAAACCAACTTCTCTGGTGGGTTTTGGAGCAAACACACAAGTATTTTGCTGGCCAAGACGTTCGTGGCCTCTTGCTAGTGTTGTGTTTGATGCTGTTTGGGGGTTTTTTGTGTCCTCAGGTGAGAAAGAGCAGTGGATGGGACAGCATCACCTACATGCATTATCTGGTCTGTGTTTTAACTGTGCTTCCTCTCTGCAAAGCTCCCTACCTTGGGGTTTATGGCTGAAAAAATTTTTTGGGAAAAATACAGTAGACAGTTGGTGCTTAGGAGTATCAGAAGTTTCATTTCAGTGTGCTGTGAGCCCTGGGAAACAAAAATCAATTAAAGGTCTTCCTTTGATCATGCTTTATTTATTCTGAAATAGATAGAATTTAACTTCTGCAGCCTGTCATCTCAAACTCTGAAGACTGAGTTTTGCAGCTTCCTGGCCAGATACGGAGGAAGAGATCCAGCAGCCATGCCCTACATATCTTCTGCCGTGCTACATACCTCTCACAGGTGTCCTCCACAAGCCTGGCTTTTGGCAGCTCTTCTTTGGGGTGAATGCAGACAGTAGGAAAAGAAATTAATTGTCTGTGTTCTGCTGCTCAAATTTATCTTGAGATTTCACTCTCACTTGATCGAAAAATTTGCAAACCAATCTGCAGTCCTGTGCAAGGAACAGGATGGCAAAAAGATTCATGCCTGCACCAAGCTCTAATTTGTTTTTATCACTCGCTTCAAAGAATACAGATAAGTGGTATTTTCTAGAGAAATTGAGTTGATTTTTTCCTGCATCAGGTATAAACCAAAAGTAAACAAAAAATTGATGAAGCATTTTTATCTAAGAAAGGAAAAAAATGCTCACACTTATATCAAAGTATTTACACGGGGATGTAATGGTTTATGATCATCCCTGAAAGAATCACAGTATTTTTTTAAACTTCAGGCTGAAGGATCACCCCATTTCTTTCCTGATGCAAACGAGCCAGTTAAAGCTGAAGAATGGAGCTAAGGCACTCTATTTGAATGACTTTTTTTGACAAATAATTTTTAAAATGTTTAAAAAATGCAGAGGAAACAGGCTTTTTGTTGCTGAACTGTTTGCAGATTTAATCTAAATGTATGCCATTGTGAGATATTTTCCTATGTTTGAATTTGGCGGGGGGGCTGGGGTGGGGGAATCATGCTCAAACAAGTGTTTGATTTGATTCCAAAGTGACCAAGGTTATATTCTTCACTTCACCAGCAGAACCAAACTTCTGCTCTGCTTTTGGTCAGTGACACAACATGAGACAGCTGCAAGGCTGCTGTGTGTACCCGTGGGTGGCAAAGTGCTGCAGTGAGGTTGTAACTAAATCAGTAGGTTTGTCTCTTGGAGAGATGTAAAGGGCAGAAGGGTTTTGACTCTGAGTAATGCCTCAGTTTTCTTGGCTTGCAGCAGTGCTGTGTCTGATACCTGAAACAATAGTACTTCAGAATAAGAAGAGCTTGATGAAAATAGAAGGACAGAAGTGAAGGGATGTCCTAATTACAGTGGTCCCTACCAGCCTTTTAGGACTGACTCATCAGCTTCACCATCACATCAATGTTATGGATAGAATTGTGGTGGTCAAAAAGTTCCTTTTGCTTTGAGGAAAAGAGCAGAGATCTGTATCATTGCAATGTAGTGAAGTGAAAATCTTGTTTATTTCCTAATTGTGCCAAATCCAAGATTGCTGAAACACTCCAAAGCCAGTATGGTTACCACAATAGGGAGCACCCCACCTAATCTGATCTGACAGTAAAAGAGGTGAAGTATCTGAGGTGTCTTGGCTTTCAATGCACCAGATTAGTTCCGAAAATACCACGCAAATTCCTGCGTCAGGTAGTTTCAAATAGAGCTGTTTTTGTGTAGTTTGGAATGGCTCTTTGGCAGAGAGTGTTTCTAAACAGACTCCCAAAATGCACAATGTCCTGCCTTTCTGGCAAATATTTGGTTAAATTGGATGGTTTTGGGAATGTGCCCTGCACTGCTGCTGTTGACACTAAGGATTTGTCATTGCCAGTTAGAGGACAAAATGATGGGATGTTTTGAAATCATAGGATGACAGAGTGGTTTGGGTTGGAAGGGACCTTGAAGATCATCTAGTTCCAGATCCGGGCCACAGGCAGGGACACTGCCAAGATCCAAGATCCCTAGTGCTAGTTGCAGTAGGGTTTTATCCCACTGTCAGCCAAAATGGGAATTTTATTCCTGCTGTATGCTTGAATTAGGGTAAAACCCCCCACATGTATTGTTGAACTTGCTGCTGCAGTCATTGCAGTATAGCCAGACAGATAAAAGAAATAAAAGGTCTGGCTTCAGCTCCTCTAAACTCCATCTATAGGGACCTTTGTATTCCTGAGTTATTCAGGCATCTGCTGCCAAGATTCAAGCGTGAATTTGTCTTATAAATCCGCTGGAGCTTTTAAACCCACAAGAGACCAGGTAACAGAGGCTGAAGTAAATCTGGAAAGAGAACTGAGCAGGCAATGGCTCAAGGTTTTCCAAGCCAAGGGTTTGCTCTATGGGAACAGCCTGTAGTTAAATACATCTGCAGAATTGTGCTAGTGAAGGGGGACTAGAATTGTGCAGTGGGAAAGCTCCAGCAGCCTGGGAACGGCTATCAGAAAAAATAAAAATGGTTTTATCGTTCTTACATGCAAACTGTTTTTGAAGGTAGCTGACTTGAAAATATAATAGGAAACACTGACACCATCCCTCAAAGTCTTATATTTGCTCTGCACTCAGCCCCTGAGTGCCTGTTCACATGCTCTGCTGCCATCGTGGCTTCCTGGGCTGCACCAGGACAGGGTGATCCTGCACTGCAGCAGCCCAGCACCTGAGGGATGGGTTTGGCAGAGACCTGAGATCTGTTTATTTTCTATTTTGCTCTATTTGGAGAACATGTTTGTCTGCTGGCTCCGAGACCCCGCCCGGACTCAGCCCAGCCGAGGGCAGGGAACCCGTGGCTGGAGCAGTTGCAGGTTGTACCATGGGTGTGCTGGCTCAAGGAGCCCCTCCCTGCTGCCACATCAAATAGAGGAGATTCTTTATATAATACAGAAGAACAAGTTCAGGAGAGATGAAGACTCTGAATGTTTCCTGTCTCTTTTCATTTTTTCCTAAATTCAAAGTGTCATGGTTAACATATCCAGGTAGGATGTAGAAGACTAACCTTCTCATTGGGCTTCTATCAGACAATGACTTAACCTGGCTTTTCCCACATTTTAATGGAAATTTTAAAGGAAATACCTTAGTAGGTGATGAATGGAAGAATTTATCATGGAAAGCTTCGATTGCTGTACAAGCACTTCAGGAGAAATGCCCAGGGATTTTGGAAATCAATGTAATTTCATGTTTACTGTGAGGGTGTTGAGGCACTGGAGCAGATTGTCCAGAGAAGTTGTGGCTGCCCCATCCTTGGAAGTGTTCAAGGCCAGGCTGGATGGGGCTCTGGGCAACCTGTTCTAGTGGAAGATATCACTATCCATGACAGGGGAGCTGAAACTAGATGACATCTAAGTTCCCTTCCAACCCAAACAATTCTATGACTAGCAACTGGCTTTATCCAGCCTCTGCTAAGTGGATATTTGGCTCCTGAATATATATATATAATGAATAGATATAGATATGACATTATTTGCAGCATGTGGTCAGAGCTCTGTGTGTTCCTGCTGCTGCAGCTGAGTTTCTGTAGCTGTGGTGGAAATGGATCTCTAAAAAATGGATTGGGGGTTCTGCTGCTGCAGCTTTTGAGGGGAAAGGGAGAGAGCAGGTGGGCTCTGAGCTCTGCTTGCCAAGGGTTCTTTACCTGGAAAGAGAGAAATTAAGTGACAAAGGATTTTGGTTATTCTTTGCAAAAAAAGCATCAAGCTTTCTTCCCTCCAATTCTGTTCTATGTTTGGGTGAAAACATAATGACAGTTAAATGAGATTTGCTAAATCTTTCATAAACCACGGTAGCTGTGGAGAAAGCAGAGGAGTTAAAATAAAGTCTAGCATTTTCCCTGCAGACTTTCTTGCAGAGACTCCTACAGATACTGAGGTCTGCAAGCCTGAGACTGCTGAGTGCAGTTGCTCACTTTCAAACTCGAAAATTCCTGCAAGTGCCTCTTTTCAGAGAAACCTCACAAAACCTGAATTTTCCTCTATTCCGTCTGCAGTCATTTTCACCCAAACCAGTTCCATCTGAAGTTCATTTTGTTAAATTTTCTCCATCTTTAAAAAAAATGCAGATTTCTTTTTGTGTGTAAATGTGACAGTGTTTTTAGGTGCACGATTTTTTTCATGAAGGATCAGCTAGTTATTTTAAAAGGAGCCATACAACGAGAAGAAGAAGGCTTTTGGATGCAGCTATAGATTTCTTAAGTATTCCCATTTCCTGGGATATGTTTCCTTGATAAATTATCCCTGGCTATAAAACCTTGTATGAGAGCAATCCAGGTCTGTGTTTTACAGAGATTTTGCAAAAAAGCAAAGGCTGTATGTGCTCAAATACTGATGTAAGTAAGTTATATCACAGGTGACAGAGAGCTGCATTTCCAATTTTATGGGTTTCACAGTGCTGCTTGGATTTGTTTTGTACTAATTAAATTTTATTATATCTGAAATTTCTGTTATCTTTTAATTATATTAATATCTAAATTCATATTGAAAAGTGTGGCTTATCAGCCTACACAGTACCTTTCACAAAACTGAATTAAATGTTTTGAAAAAAAAATTTAATTCATGTTTATTGAGATGAATGACAAAAGAGCTTATCTCCTCTCTCTCTACTTTTTCTTATTTATATTCCTAGATGCATATTTTATCTGGCTTTCAGGTCTCCAGTGTAGTGGATTTTTCCTATTTAAAATAAAACAATCCCTTAGCAGGCAAACAAATGTGCTTCCAAATCAGAAAGGTAAGTATTTGGCTTTTGTGCCTCACTCACCAGAGCTGGTACTGTAAGGAGGTTGGGCTGTTTTTGTGTTGATCCTGGCAGTGTTGGTGTGTTCAGTAACTGGGCATTTCTGCTGTGACATATGGCAGTTCAGAATATTAAATATTATCCCTAACTTCATTTTCTGCAAAATAACAGTCACAAAGCAATGCAGCTTTTTGTGTGCCTCCTTGTTTAACCAGGGCTATAATTTTTGCAGCATGTGTTTGGTGTGGGAAGACAATTTAATGGAGACATATTTCCTCCCGTTTACAAATCAAACCCTCCCGGTAAACAGTGAGTCAAATCACAGGGAGCTTAGGGAGATGCCTCATCTCTCATGTCCTTTTTTTCTTTGCTGGGTCATGGGTGATTTGAGGCAGCAGCTACATTTTCCTGTCTCTGTCAGATGGAGCTCAGTGGAATGTGTCCCTGAATGTCTCACAGAGTGATACAAAATGAGCATAGAAGTGGTTTGTATAAAAAGCATCATCTGCTTTTACCTTTGCCTTTCAAGCTTACTGTATTTCTAGTATAGTTTGGGGCAGTGATCGTAATGAAGATGCCAAACTTGCACTGTGAAATCACTTCATCCTGCAATCAGACTGTGTGCTTGGTGTTTGGAGAGGGATGGAATAGTGTATCCATATTCAAGCTCCTTTTAGCCCTTGGTTTGGGTTTAAAACTCTTGAATAAAGTCCTAGGACCAAAATGCTCTTGTCCATTCTTTGAACTTTTGGTAGTTCACAGAAAGAGAACTTGGACCCACATTTCAGCCAGATCTGTGCAGGTGATTAAAGATCACCATCACCAGCTGAGAGAACAAAATCATTCAGGGTGTGAATGAACAGGAGTCTGGTTAACGCCGTGCGGTGGTTGGTGGTGATGCCACCGTGTTGTCCCGAAAGCGTCCCTGGCAGGGGATCACCCCGGCGGTGCCGTGTAGCACGCGAGCTGCTGACTTCCACACCCGTGCCGATGGAGGCATGAAAGCACACACTCACACTGAGCTGGACAGCTCATGCATTACCAGAGACAAAGAGTCAGGAGGGCTTCCTCGTGTAGAGTTCCGAAGAGTTTATTGTTCCTCAACGAAGGTTTCCATGGACGAAGAACCCGAACTGAGCGCTGTGACAAACTTATACAGGGGAAGCAAAGAGGGGGTGGGCAGAGCACCAGTAACCAATGGCTTGAGGATACAGGGGCAGAGGGAAGGCAGGGTTACAATCTTTTAAGGGGTAACAGGGGTGTATGGCAATGGGACAACCAGACAGACCAAATCTGCATAGAACCACAAAGCCTGAGAGGGGAGGCTTCTCACCCTGAGTCGGGGTGATCTTAAACTTTGGAGGTGGCCCACCAACAGGCCTCTCCTGCTCCGGAGCTCTTTGGCTCCTTGGCCTCCACCGCTGCAGGCTCAGCTGCCGCAACATCTGGTTATTACAATTACCCCTATTAAGGCTGAGGGTCCCTTGGGGCAGTTTTGGGGTAATGCAAAGCAGAGGGGCAGTCTCTACCTCACCTTGGTCCCACTGTCCATGGATCCCAGCCTGGGTTGACTGTCCCCTGCTAGCACCTCCAAGGGCTTCAGCAGGGCTGAAGTTCCTGCCTTGGGGAAAAACTGATGCTTCTGGCATCTCTACATGCTTCTGCTTTCTTCTACAGCTCAATATGGAGCCCTGGGCTGCCTCATTCATTCTCTAAAGTGGGAGTTGAGTGCTCTGGGCTCAATCTGTGCCATGTTACCCACCTCCTGTTTTCTTGAGCTCATTTTTTGTTTCCAGTTTGTCATTTTGTAAATCAGTTTTATACTTGAGTGATATGAAAGTGATGTGAAAAGCAAAGTCAATGAAGAGAAGGCCATGCCTCAGGGTCTATTTATAGGGCAGTGCACTTACTGAAGCAGACCTTGTATGCTCAGATTTTTAAGTTTTCTGGGGCGGGAACTATTCCTCCGCATAGGTCTGAATAGATGTTAAGATGGTGGCACCCAAATTTTGAGTGGGGTCTTAAGGAATTGTCACTTGCTAAAACTGAGATACTCTCAAGCACTTAGCAGTTGCTGAGGCTATTCAGGGAGATGTAAAATACTTGTGTTTGGCCAACAGCAACATCTCTCTGAGAAAGAGGTTTGTGTGACCAAGGAAAAAGGTATGAAGTGTGAACATGGAGCCAGGAGGTGCCCACCAGGGGCAAGGCCAGTGAGATCCACAAGGGTGACTCTGCTGGGTGATGTTTGCCAGCCTTGCCATCTCCCCTGTGCCCTGATAAAGAAAGTGGGTTCTCAGAGTCAGAGAAACCACCATCCTGGCTTTGCATATTCCATTTTGAAGTTGCACCTGAAATCCTGACTGTGTAAATACACATTTGACAAAAGCACAAGGCAAACTCTCATAACAGTGGCACTGAAATAACAAGATACTTCCTCAAATTTAGCTCCTTGTTGAATATTGACTCACCTGGTCCAAACACACAGTGTACAAGGGTGTTGACACACCAACCAACTTGGCAGAACTCCATGTTATAGCCCAATTTTATGTTTGTGCCTGGCCTACCATTTGATATCTACTATGCCTAAATAATTTACAATAATTGTGTCAAATTCTCTGATCTCTTAAGACTGATTTGCATGATGTGTGGAAACATTAAAACTGCAGGCCACCTGGAACGGAGTGCCCCAGCAGATAAGATTAGGAGTTATTCTTTGATTTCTCAGCCTGTAGGTGGTTTTGGTGGACATGTGGATGGGTCTTACTTTGTAGCCAAATCATACTAGAGGTGGAGAGGAGTATTTAAGAAAAGGCTGAGATTCTCAGGTGATATTATTCCAACATCTCAGGCTATTAAAAAAAATCCCAAACCCAAACACAATAAAAAATGAAAAAGGAGACTACAATACTTTGTTAGACCTTGAATGATAAGATAATTACAAAATCAAGATAAACCCAGTCATGGAAATAGTTGTTAAAAATGTGTAGCATTGTTCCTGTCCATGTAATGACTTTGTGCCCTACTCACTAGGTAAAAAAACCACTTCCAATTTGTTGCTTTGATATCAGAAAATGTGACATTTGTTTGTCATTTTCTTTAACTGAATTAAGCTAGTACTGACTGAGTGGTTTGCAAGAACTAATGAGAGCTGAACACCATCTGGGATGCCTAAATCAGGGCCAGGTTATCAGATATTTGGAAGCGGCAGTGTGGCTATTTGTGAAGGTGTTAGCCATGCCCGAAAGTTAACACAATCATTTGGAAAGCTTGTTTGGTGAGATGCTCAAGAGTCAGAGTTGGTGTTTCCTGGCCCAGGACAGTCAGAACATGGGCAGAGCTCTTCATGGAGGGGCCTTTGCCTCCTTATAAAATCAAATGAGGGGGAGAGTGGCACCTCATATTGGTAAGTGAGGCCACACCTGAGAAGTCTTTATCAACAGTTTTGGGAAATATTTTTGGGGCTCTGAGTTACAGTGTTTGGGTGACTGGGCATTTTAGGGACTCTTGGGCCTGTACTGGAGGCTGCTCTTCAGACAGTCCCTGTCTGCAGCTGGCCCTCTGCTGTATTTTGGTTTCTGGAGCTTTCTGCAAGGATTCGGGAAGAGAGACTGCTGCCCATTGCTGCTGTGATCTCTTGTTTAAGACCTGCATGCAGCTTTGAAGCAGAGCCGTATGAAGACATCACGATTCTGGTCTCATCCTGGTCTGAGACCTCACGGAAGAAAATTAAATAAGGAGGTAATGTGAAAATTGCTTTACAACTTATACCACTAGTATTTTGAAGGCAAAGCAATGCAGATAAAATACACGGAGCAATTCCAAATCCATTAGCAGCGAATGTGCTTAGAAACCCCATGTCTATTATGGAAATTTGTGGGCAGGTGTCCATAAATTGATAAAAATGCATTCTGCAAGCAATGCTCACAAAGCTGAGGCTGGAACAGTAATGGGAGAGCTGTGCAAGGCATCAGCAGTAAGTATTCTCCATAGCTATACACAAAGAGAAAGAAATGCAAAGATGGTAAAATCAGAATTAATGGCAATCAAGCTTTACAAGGAGAAGCAAATGTTTCACAAGTGCCTATAGAAGAAATTAAATCTGTTTAATGCAGAAATTGGGAAATAAAAAAAATATCATTTGATGTAATTGAAGGCTTGGTCTGAATCACACCCAAGTGAAAAGCATTTCAAAGGTATAGCTGTCTGCCTTATCAAGCCTATGCTGTAGAATGAGGTCTAAACAAAATAAAGAAGCATGTGATGTTATGTATGCAGTAACTACTTGGTCTTGCAGAAGGGGAGAAGGTATACAAATAATTCTGTGGACAATGTTAGCTTTAAAGTAACTTGCTTGTAGAAAATTAGGTTCAGGGTCAACAGAGGACAGTAACACAATAAATTTTGGAAAGGGGAGTGGAAGATTACTGTGGGTAATGCTGTGTGAGGTTTTAAAACACAGAACACACTCTGATGCATATGACCAAGCCACTGAGGCTTGGAAGCTTGCCTAGAGGTGGGATTTGAGTTATGGACACTGCTGAGAAAATTCTGTATTAAGTTGTTTCTGTTGAAGTGAAAAAAACAATCCCAAAAAGACATCTGCTGACATATGGCATGAAAATGTCACCCACAGGATTTCAGATTCAATTTAAATGAATAAGCTTGTTGCGGATTAAATAAACCAACAGAGCATATCTGTATGAAATACTAAAAAGTGCATATATTAAAAAAATATTCTTTAGCTTCTCTAATGCAACACATCTGAGGAAGGAAGCAAACCAACTTTACCACATTTTTAATTATGGTTGTGAACACACAACTGTATGAATGGTTTATACAGAGTTGTATCACCGAGGGAACCCAAAACATCTATAACTGAGCAAAATGGCAAGCTGTAAGTATATAAATGAGGAGAATTTTATTTGATTCACATGGGAAAAATCTGTATAAATTCCAGTCTCTTCATACTGTATATAAAAGTGAGAAAGGGATGCATATGAAGCAGAGATGGCTTTTTGTATGTTACCCTCAAGCCAATAGGAAGTGCTTGTTTAAAGCATTGGGGGATCCAGGTACGAGCCTTTGTAAGCTGCTTTTGAATTTGTTAAGTAAGACTAAATGAAGGACATGGCTGAAGCTTTGCCTGTGGAGCAAGCAGATGAGGTGTCAAGGATCACACTGCAGGACAGGTCAGTCTGGTGTGTATTTGTGTGATGTCCTTTCTACTTGATACCAGAATCAAACATTGCAGACTTCTGGGGAAGTGCCAGCTAATACAGTGTGGGGACCTCGTTGGTAGTAAGACATCAGGGTGGCCTGATATTTTGAGCTTGAGGAGGGTATTGAACAGGAGCTACTCCCTTCATGGTGTTAGTTGTTAGCTTATCTTCTTGTTATGTCATTGAGTGTAATCTCAGTACCACATGACTGGGAAGGACTTTGGGTCTTTTATTCCACCCTCTTTCCTGGGCCATGGCTGCAAATGTTAAACCTGAACCTGACAGGAGAACTCAGGGGGTTCCCTTGCTGGGTGTCCACACCTGCATGAGCTCTCTAGAATGTGTTAGGTTGGATAAGTCTCAAAAAATTTCTTTACTTCCACTGACCAAGAGGTTCTAGGTGACTATTTCACACATCAACATTTAGTCTGCAGACACGTGGAGTTAGGAGAGATCAGTCTCACCTCTGTTATCCACATTATCTGGATTATAACCAGGCAAACTGTGTGACTTCCAGCAAAACTCTCTTCTGAGAGGAAACAGGAGAGGAAACAGCAGAAGAAAAGTAAGAAATTTGACAGCAGGTTCAAGTTCCTCCTTTTATGTTAGAGTTGGCTTGTGCCTGATTGTCTTCATTTTGCACCTTTTTTATTAGATTAGTGGCTAAGAGGGAAAATGGATTGTTTTAAGATGGGGTAAACTGATAAATGAAGTAAAATGGAAGAGAGACTCCTCCTGATTCAGGTGCTACAGAGGCAGAAAATCCATCTCTGAGGGGTTTAGCCCCCTTGTCAGGGTTTCTCAGGAGTGTTCCCTGTGTCCATTTCCCAGCAGATATTCCTCTTGCTGCTGTCTCTACTAACTAATTCAGAGAAAGCAGGGAAGGCTTGGACCTCCAGGAGGCCTCATGCCTGAGCAACTTCCAGCACAAGCTGTTCCAGGAGAGGATGTCACAGGCTTACACTTTGCCCAGGCTGTGGCTGGCCAGGGATGGGCTGCAGCCTTCCTGGTATGCTCCAGACTTCACACCAGCTTTGGTTAGGCAGCATAAAATTTTATCTTTGTGCCTCGGGGGGTTCCTGTTCTGAAAGCAGAGAGAAAGGGGCCATCAAACTTTTATGGCAGCTTGTAGTTAATTTACATGAGAACTCTTCTTCCATTTCAGAGCATGCAAAATGTTTTTATAGTAGCTGTGCATGATGTCTATTCCAATTCTTCTACATCAATAACCATCTTTTCAGGACTGGATTTATTCACAAAAACTCAGCAAATTTTTCCAAGAAGCATGAACTGCTAGAGAAGCCAAAGATGATGATCTGTTAATTGTGAATTTAAAAAAAACCCATTTCTTTAAAAACCGACTGTATTTGAGAACCTTGTACTCTGTGCTCTGAATGGAGTAGCTTTACCCTTAATTTCTTCTGCTATGTTACATGGTCATGTGCTAAGTAGCAGCAGCTGAACAGCTTCATCTGTTCCACACCATAGCAATGTGTCTAATGCAAAATGCTTCTTCAGTGATAAACTGTGAACAAGTGTTTTGGGTTCATCTTTGTCATTCCACTAATTATTTTAGAGGCCCTAATGTATTCCACCCATTTGCCTTTTTCAAGCATCAGTGTCCAAGCTGTAATTTGTCTGGAAGGAGTCCCACGCCCTTGGTGACCTCAGTGACTCTCCTCTGGCCCCTGACAGGTTCTATTGTCTTCTTTTGGGAGAACTGCACAGAATGTTAGACTGCACAGAGTGTAAAACTAGGTGTGTAGAGTGGCATAATCCTTTTTGTCACAAAATGAAGAAATGATAGATGCTTCATCTGCAAAAGGGACTCTTGGACATGGCCACTGCATAAATAAAACGTCCTTGTAATTAAATCCCTGAGTGAATATTCAAAATGAACCTCTTAATTTGTCTTTTCTTCCCCTTTCTTTCTGAAGTGTATAAGACCTCTGCCAGCTTTGCATTTGCCTGGGTGGAGCCCTTTTTCTCATTGCCTGTTTTCCCATTTCTGTCCAGCGATGTGCTTTACCCAGACCAGGATCCTGCTCAGCACTTCAATGCACTGCATTGCATTACCCAAACCCTCCCTGGCACTGTTATATGTATAATGGCACTGTTCAAACTAATAATGATAACCATATAATGACAACCAGCCACACCTTGTGGCTGTTCTCAGCTAAACTCTCAACCAAATTGCCTTGTGAGAGGTAGGGATATTGGTGGGTAAACATTTATGAGTCACAGTGCTTCTAGAAAACAGATGCTTGGGAAGCAGGAAAGTGCCCAGGTTTATGTAACCCCTCAGCCAGGGAGGTCTCTCCAAAGAGCAGTGCATTGCTAGAAATGGGTCCAGACAGACCCACTTTCACTTTTCCCCCACTACTGAAGCACAGCAAAGTTTTCCATGTTTAATCATTGGATAGCTGTTGGGAAAAAAAAGTTCATGTGTTCTTCTTGAGTTATTAGTATCAATACCAACCCAAATCCCACTGTCTGAGGACAGCAGGAACCCCACTGTGGATTTCCAATGGTGTCAATCATTATCTCTCATTGCAAAGACTGTGCTGCAAGGTACCCTGCTATTTCTATGAGGACGTATTAACCCTGAGATATCAGCAGACTAAAAGCCTGGTATTGACACAATTTTCCTCTTCCTTTCCTTCCTGCAGACAAACCTTCACTACAGTCACTGCTTTTCAGCTCACAGTTATATTTTGCAGCCTCCTCTGCCCCCATGGTGTTCAAGCAGATCAGACAGACCTCACTTCATTTTTGGGTGGCCTCCTCCAGGGCATTGAAGTGTCTCTCATTTCACTTTCATTTATTTCATTTCCAAACTTAAGGAAACAAAACTAAATTACTGTCATAGTAGTTCTGAGCACGTCTCTACGCAGAGATGAATGCAGTTGAATTTGTCCACTTTAAATATTAATTCACAGTAACTCCCCTATTCCCCCTGTGCAGTAGAGCCATCAGTGGTCACCCACAGAGCCGAGAGACTGGAATCTTTCAGGGAATTGGAGAAATAAAAATACCTAGGGTGAGATTAATATCTCTTAACCTCATAAAGGCTCTTTCTAGTTCATGCAGAGCAGTGAGGCACAGCTCTGCTGGCCTCCTCTGGACAGGCACACTAGAAAGCCCCCTGGAGTGCTGAATTGAGGATGGCTGATACCTGATGGATGTCTGTCAACATGAGAGATGATTCTGTCACCTTAAGATAGGTCAATATCCTAAAAGTGAAGGAAACTGCATCAATTCTGTAAATTAATGATCAGTGGCAGCTATAATATCCACTGAACTAACTGTGCCTCAGAAAAATGCCTGAAATAATTATGAAGTGAAAGAGATCTGCACCTCAAAAGACAAACTTTCTTGAATGTGAGAGCTGGACTGATTGAGATCACCCAATGTAGCTTGGAATTACTTTCCAAAAAATTGAGTTTCCATCTTTTGTTTTATTTTATTCAGTTTTCAAAACTGAGCCCTGCAGCATTACCTGCCAAAAACTAGTGGGTCACACTCAGTCCTCCTAAAGTGCTGTATCACAAGCCAAATTTGAACTGTATAAACACAGGCATCTTGTGCCATTAGAGATGCCATGGAGGCCAGCCACCCACAAGGGTTGGTAAGTGTAACACAGGATCCATAGGACACCCACCTATTTCTGGAGCAGTGAAGGGAGACCAAGCAGGATGTCCTGAAGCACCACAGATGGCACTGGTTGCCCCTGTTGAGCTGCGCTGCTTCCTTTGCATCCTTATTTTGAAGATTGGGTCCTCTCCTTTTTCCATTTGCTGTCCTGATGAGCATTCACCTAAATACACCTACAGCCTTCCTCAGAGAGCTGCTAGAACTACTTCATCAGGATAAACATATAATTGGGTGGAGGAATGAAGAGACTGCTCACCTGACACCTTCATAGGCCACACAAGGGAACCTGTGAGTGGAGAAAAAGTGCTTAAGATTGTGGCTTCACCAGGATCTGAGCCACCCTGATGGCTCTATCTTCCCTGCTGTCCTTTCTCCTGTTCCCAACCACATGATGGCTCTCCCTCCTTTCCTCCTGGGCTCCAGACTCTCTGGTTCCTCCTGGAAGACAGTTCCAAACTGTCCACTCCTTTCTGGTGGATAAACTGTCTCAGAGGAGTGTTGCTATAGTTGGCATAACATATGCATCAGAAAGATAGCTGAGAGCAAAGAGGGGACTGGTAAATGGGAGTGATGCCCCCATCCCTTCTCAGCAGCAAAGAGCTGTTAAATTGACTCAGATTGCCATGTGAAAACCCATCAATGACAAGTGTCTACTCTACAGGGTATGAATGTGTCCCTGTGAGTTTTCCTTAGCACTCAGAGCATCCGTGTGAGTAGCCAAGTACTAAAACAGCCATAAGCCCTAAAAAATAAATTTAGAAAATACTAATAAATATTGATGCCCTTTACTGTTTCCCTCTATCATAATCTGTTTTTAACTAAGATGGAGAGCACTTCCTGTTTGGAAAGACCTGAATTAACCTTCATGGTGTAAGACATTCCTCTTGCAAGTAGTCAGGCTTTTCTTTTCTTCCTCGTTTACTCTTCAACACCATTCTTTGGCAATACTTAGAAATAGTTGCCAAACTACTGCACTGAGTAGCAAAAGGACTGCACATGCAATGGACTGCTCAGTGAGACAGGTCCCCTCTTTTTGCGATAATTTTATTAATTACAGCAGTGACTTTACTCATTTCATATATTTTTTAATACATGGAAGAGGCACAAACCATGGAGCACAGTGCAGTATATGTATGTTTTTTCTATGAGACATGAAATGATGAGCTAGTTAACACCCTCTGTATTTGGTCAGCAGGTTGATGTTCGGTTGGTTTCATTAGGTCAAACAAGGTCATTGCCTAAACTATTCCTGTGCTTTGTTCCAAAGTCTACACTTGTATCACTTCAAGGACTAATGGAAATGTTGCCTTGGTTGTACTGCTGTGAGGCTGTAGAACATCATTTGCCATATGAATAATTTTTAAATGTTATACTGTGCCTGCAAATGCCCCAGGGAAATAAGAAACTAGAATGATTCCCATATAGCAGCTGCATAAGCTGTAATTCAGAGAAGATGTATGACCAGCATCTCTATGGGGAGTAGATTTCATCCTCAACCCATGCTGTAAATCCTGATTTGCCTTCACACACCATCCCAGTGTCAGAATACAGGATCATAGGACAGAATCACAGGAGAACTGAGCAAGGGCCCTCGGGTGGGCTCTAGTTCAACCTCCTGCTCAGAGGAGAGTGATCTGTGACTGCAGACCGGGTTGCTCAGGGCTTTGTCCAACCAGGTTTTGAAAATCTCCTAGGACAGAGATCGCACAGACTCTCTGAGCAGGTTGTTACTGTCCTCATCATTGAGAACTTTTTTTTTTTATATCTGGGACATATAGGGAGCGATAACTCTGAACTCTGGGAGGAACTAAACTAAGCAAGATTTTTCTTGTGCCTATCCACTTTACTGGCCTCTGATATCTTGGCCAAACTCCCATTGATTTTGTTGGGATATTTGTACACTGGGGAGAAAAATCTGAACTGGTAAGTCTGGAGACAGGGTCTATGCATGTGGAGAAGGAGAAGAAACTGTGTTAGTGCACCTGGACCACATGAAGCCCTGTGAAAGGACATATACCCCATAACCCAAAAAACCCCAGCATACCCCATTTTGGCGTCATCACATCCCAGAACTTAAGGCTATTGTGCCTCTGGAGCTGTTTTATGAGCCAAAACACTGGCTGAGCTATAAACTGATCCCACCCGACTGCAGCAGCACGGTAGGAGGAGGAAAAAATGTCTTTGTGAAAAAGCACTATGAGCCAAAACCACAGACTTTTGCTAGGCTTCAGTAAGCAGCTAACTGCACTTGTACACTTCAGTGCTTTGGGAAGCCTTATCTACAACGCCCGTCATGAATACAGTTGTTTAAACAGCCTCACCCTACTGTGGCGGATCTCTCGGTGGGTTAATCATAAACACAAGCAGAATCCCTATGGCAGCCAAAGGAAGGAGGCTGCTGTGTCTGACATGTGTGGGATGAGTTGCTGAAGGCCAGCTTGACACCAGACAACAGGAAGGTGTAGGAGATGGAGGAAAAAAAGCCCAGGTAATGTCTCCTCTATTTTTTTTTTTTTTGGCAGTGAAAACGTAAGACATCTGCAGTTATAAAAAATGAGGTTTAGGAATACTTAGAACTTTAAGGTGCTCGCATGAGGGTTGCATTCAAGTCAGCAGGTTTTGTATCATATTTTTGCTTTGAAGTCTTCAAGGGAAGATCATGTATTCTACTGAACTGCAAATGGGAGGAGATGAATGTCTCTGGCAAGAATATTTTCTCATATCTTTAGGTCTTTCTTTTCCTGTCCACTGTTTTCTTGAAGTTTAGTGTCTTCAGGATCACTCTGGTTCATACTTGGTGTGCATTGACCCAGTGGTGAAAGTTGAGAGAGCAGAAACCCCTCGGAGCACCCTGATCCAGGGCTGTAGGGCTTGAATTCACAAGAGTGGTTTCTGTGGCTGCATCAGTTGGCCCAACATAACTGGTATCTCTCCCTGCAATTTTGTGATTCTGCCCTAAAGAAGTACTTAGAAACAGCATCGCTGTTTCATAGGTAGATATATAGGTAGATACATGTATGCATCAGTTGATCCATTGAGAATGTTTTTTGATTTCAATAGGATGCATCAAAAGGCAAAATTTGACACTTAAATCTTTTAATGCTCAGGTGCAGTAGCTGGAAATAATCTTACTTTCCTCAAGTTGATCCAAGTCATGAACTGGGGATTAGGTCTAATTTGTGAGGTGCTTGTTTTTCATAAGGAAAGGTCACTGGCTTTTTGCTGAAAGAGAACAGAGGAATATGTGAGTGTTTGTGTCTTTGAGCACATGCATGTGTATATATATATATGTGCATATACCCATGTTTTTTCATATGTTTCTGTATTTCTGTAAGATTGATTAAATAGGATGTCCTGCTTGTAGCGTATGTTCTTGTTTCTACCTTCCTTTGCAGTAGAGCTGAATGTGGATCTAGAAAACAAATTTTGCCTTGGCTGCAGGAGAACAAACCCAGAACATTTTCATGGAATTTGTAGCATCTCTACAGACTTAGAGATGTGGAACTGAGACCAAAGCTTGGCCAAAGTTCTTAGAGCATTTGCCTGAGAGTTTATATAAATAGTAAATAAATGGTAGTGGTTAAATAAATTTAACATAGTGACAAATTTTAATTTGTGACTCATTCTAAATTCTAGGACAACTGCACAAGATTTTTTGGTGTGTGAAGAGAAAGGCACATTTTGTTTTAATGGTTGCTTCCTTCACTGAAACAATCTAAGAATGTCTATCTAAAACCAGAGTAGCATTAGCTCTGGTAAGATTTATATCAACTTTTTCAATTTCTTCTGCTGCAATGGATTTGTTCTTCTGAGGTATATATATATGTGATTTTGGAATCCAAGTCATTTACTCTTCTGTGGGACTGATCCTGCAGACAAGGGATATCTCCATCAGAGAAGAAAGAATTTCTAGTTATTATCACATAGATATTTATTCTGCATTACTGAGGAATACCTTTAAAATTAAAGAAAGTAAGTGTTTTCTGAAAAGGGCTTCTTTCACAGAAGAAAGGCAATAGGAGGTTGGGTGAGATTATTTGGATTAATTTTAGGTATTATATTGTATCCAGGCTGCTTGATATCCCTGAGGGAAGTATCCCTCCTGAAAACAATTCACACAAGAAGCCTTTGTGGCTTCTGGAAGAGCCTGTCTGTCTCCACTGGTCTTCTGGGAGGATCCTGCCTGCTAATATGCAGTGGGACCAAACTCTGGCTCCCTCCCTCAATCCCAGCACTGGTAGACATAGTGGGGGCCTTTATTTCAAGTTTGAGGCTGTATTTCTGTTCATTACAGCTCAGCAGCTCTGTCAGGGGCTGCAGCACGAGGAAAAGTAAATCAGTTGTGCTGGGGACAAAACGTTTTTGAAATGGTGGATATGGAAAATTACTTCAGGGACATATTGCTTCCCTCTTTGAGTCGTATGAATGCCCTCAGCAAGTTTGCAGAAGACACAAAGCTGAGTGCTGCAGCTGGTTCACTCGAGGGAAGGGATGTCATCTGGAGGGGCAGGCTTGAGGGGTGGGTCTATGTGAACTTCATGAAGTTCAACAAGGCCAAGTGCAAGGTGCTGTACATGGGTTGCAATCCCCAGTATCAGTATTGCAGAATAAGTGGGCCGAGAGCAGCCCTGAGGAGAAAGACTTAGGGATCCTGGTGAATGAAATACTGGACATGAGCTGGCAAAGTGCACTTGCAGTCCAGAAAGCCAACCATGTCTGGGGCTGTATCAAAAGAAACATAGCCAGCAGGTGATTCTTCCTCTCCAATGTGCTCTTGTGAGAGCCCACCTGGAGTCCCCTGCCCCCACTGTGTCCAGCTCTGAGGTCTTCAACATAAGAAAGACTCTTGGAGTGGGTCCAGAGGAGGCCACAATGATGACTGGGGACTGGAGCACCTCTCCTGTGAAGAAAAGCTGAGAGAGTTGAGATTATTCAGCCTGGAGAAGAGAAGGGTCAAGGGAGACCTTACTGTAGCCTCTCAATATACAGAGGGCACTTACAGAATAACAGAGAAAGACTTTTTACCAGAGCCTGTAGTGGCAGGACAAGGAGCAATGGTTTTTAACTGGAAGTCAGTAGGTTTAAATTGGACTTAGGGAAGAACTCTTTTGATGAGGGCAGTGAGACATTGGAACAGGTTGTCCAGAGGAGTTGTAGATATCCCAACCCAGGAAATGCTCAAGACCACTTTGGATAGGGCTTGGAGCAACCTGGTCTGGTGAAAGATGTCCCTGTCTGTGGTGAGAGGGTTGGGCTGAATAATTTTCAAAGGTCTCTTTCAACCCAAACCAATCTACTATTATGTGATTCTATGAATAGAAGATTAATTATATCTCTGTATATTTATATACAAAGGGGCATATTAGTCATTTGTCCAGCAATTTTTCTTCATATAATGATCTGTATCTTCTTTCATGCTTGTTTGCTTTTTTACTTTATTAAATAGTCCTGGTAAGATATGAGTGAAATTTGATGCAGACCTGATTCCTCACAAGAGGACCAATTTTTATGTGGAGGCAGGCTCCTTGCCAGACTGCACAGACAGGTATTTTTGACCAGCCATTTCTATCTCTGACACTAACAGGGCTTGTGGCAATTGCAGTAACTTGGCTACTTCCAAACATCTTGAGAAATACTGCAATAACCAAAAGAACTTGATTCAACCAAATGTGCTTATTGTTGACAAAGTGTGCATCATACCCCCAAAGAACAAACTCCTTCTAGTTCCGCCCTGTGAAGGGAGGATGCTCTCAAGGACATTGATGAGACACAAATATTGAGACATAAAGATGTTTACTGTAGACATTAGTTGTGTTCTAGACATTTTATACAGCCTTTATTTGAGCAGCTTCCCTCTAGCAACAGTAAAATGAAGAAGCAATACTGATAAACAATGTTATATGGATGGCTGTGATAAAAAGTGAGAGAGAAGATATTTGTCCATAACTTTCAGTCCTTCTCCTTTGAAAGGTAAAACTGTCTTTGAATTAAGGTGTGATTTTGTGGAAAGTCTGGATTGGTCACACACTTTCTTTTACAGGTTTGGATTTTCTGGTAGCAAATGGAAACTGAGTTGCTGCAGCACCAGAGGAAACTGATTTTCAGTCCAGTTTAAAGGCATTTTACAGCATCAGTGTGAAACACATAGTCCTGGTTTCAGCTGGGATACAGTTAGTTTTTCTCCTAGTAGCTGGTACAGTGCTATAGGATTAGGATTAAGGATTGAGAATAATGTTGGTAACACACTGATGTTTTCATTGTTGCTGAGCAGTGCTTACACTCTGTCAAGGACTTTTCAGCTTCTCACACTGCTCTGCCAGTGGGGAGTCTGGAGGTGCACAAAAAGTTGTGAGTGGACACAGCTGGGACAGCTGACCCCAAATGATCCAGGGGATATTCCATACCATATGGCATCATGCTGAACAATAAACTGGGGGAATTGACTGTGGGTGATGACCTGCTGCTCAGGGAATGGCTGGGCATCAGTCAGTGGGTGGTGAGCAAACTGCATTGTGCATAATTTGTTTTGTATATGCTCTCATCATCATTACTATTACTATTATTTATTATTACTATTATTTATTATTATTATTAGTGGTATTAGTATTAACATTAGTATTAGTATTATTTCCCCTTTCATTTTTGTCCTGTTAAACTTCTTTATCTCAACAAAAGAGTTTTCCCCTTTTCTTCCTATTCTCTCCCCCTCTCCACTGAAGGGGAGTGAGTGAATGGCTGTGTGGTGTTTAGCTGCCTGCCAGGGTAAACCAGGACACACGTGTATTGTGGCACTGATCAGCACTTCCAGAGGGTCACCTGGTGCTGAGTGGCAACAGCCCCACATCCCGCTTGTAGCCTTTGGAGGCTTCCTGGAATTTGGCTCAGGCAATTATCCTCACATTCTACAAGTAATTGTTCAAGGTGTTATTATTTTTCTCTCTTTCTTATGACTGGTTCAGGATTGGAGAATAAAGGAGTTTATTTGGCCTGGCAGGGTACAGGCTATCCGTAGTGAAAATCAAGTCACCTTGCAATGATTGCTGTCTGGACCAGAACAGAATTACTGCAGCAGCTATTCCATAAAATACTCACTTTAAACTTGATACCTATAGAAATGCTGAAGGCAGCATCTGCTCTTCTGGTTTTCAAAAGATATATCTGTTATGAAGATAATCCCCTAAAATCATACTGAAGATTATTTTGAAAGTTTTGCAGAACAGGAGGTTATTCTGGAATATGTGACTGGTAAGCTCTAGCATTTCACAGCCCCACTGAGCCAGAATAAATGAGTCCTTTTCACTTTAAGACAAGTGGGATATTCATCCTGTTTCAAGAAATGTCAGAATCACAAGCTTCTTGCCTCTTCATCTAGGAGCATCTTTTACATTGGTCAGTTATGGTCTTTTCACTTATTTGGACTGGGACTGAAGTAGGGACAATAAGAACAGATTTATACTGTAAGGATAGATCTAAAAAGGAAAGAGATCTAATGTTGGCGGTGTGGGATCACAGGGACACAGGAAGTGAAAAAGTGTTGTCAGTCCGTGGGCAATGCAGAAATCATAACTTTAATCTCATACGTAGGCATTTGTAAATAGAGAACTATATTGTGTGCTCAAGAATTATCAGTAGCTTTTGGTAAAACTCTGGGAGGGCAATATACATTTCTTATCCTCCACATTTGCTCACCAGGACCCTTTCTACTGGATATCTGTACTTGTCTTGGTAAGGTGAGCTACAACCTTTCTGAGGCTGGAATAAAAAAGCAGCTCTGTGCCAGGTGTAGTGACTTCTGAGCTGCTTGTTCTCACACCTCTTTGTTTATGGAAACCAACCTGCTTGTCCTCCTGAGCCGTGTTTGAACTTCACGTCTACTTGGTAGAGAATCTCACTTTGTATGTGTGATAAACTGAGATGCTGAGCACTTCCCTCAGCAAACAGTCTGGTTTTGTTCCTGTGTCAGAAAGGATTTATTTGGGATTAATTCTTCCCTGCCCACCAGTCGATGGTTACGTTCCAGTGCAAACAACCTACTGATAAAACAGAAGCATCTTTTCAAATGTCACTGCTTAATTGACATTCACAGTATATTTTATGTCATCATGGGAGGGTGATGACCCAGCCAGCAGTTTATTGGTGGGCTGTATTTTTGGGTCATGAGTCCTGATAGCCGTACTGGGCACAAGGCAGAGCCTTGTTTCCCCATCAGAGCACGTGAGAGCTCGTGACACTGCTGCTGGCACTGACAGAGTTTGGTACAAAGCAGGGCAGCCCTAAGTGTGTTTCATATCCGTGACCCAGGCAGCCTTCCATAGCCAGGAATGCAAGGGAGGGAGAGGAATTAAACCACCATGAATTAACTCATACCTTGACAAGAGACTAACCTCTGACTTGGGATTGACAGCCATGTCCAAAGCATACATAATATTGTGGCCAAGTCCACCCAGGTGGGGTTGATGATTCCTCTTCTTTTCTAGCTCCACAATAATTTGCTGACAAATTCTACTAATGGACTTTGGAAAGTCAAAGACTAAGTATGTTGTGAGTACTGTAAAATAACAAACCCCGTGGGGAGAGGTAGATTGCACAGCTGAGCTGCAAAGCATGGGCTGAATACTGAGACCTGGCATGGCCTGTGAAGGGTTGAACCACTGCCTGTGAGAAATGGCTCAGCAAGGGATGCTTGTCTGCCTGGCTTCACAGAACAAGCCTTGGTCACGAACAAGCCGCAGGTTTGTTTCAACACTCACAGGGCACTAAGTCAGCTATCACTGCTGCCTATAGGGAGATTACAGACCCCTCCTGGCTGACCTGGCAGTGAGAGTGCTCTGTGACTTGGCAGCTGAGCAGGTTTCTTTTGCTGACAGCACAACCCGTAGTCTGTCACTGATGCTTCACTACTTCTGCAGAAACAGTAGTTTTTATGACTGCAGAAGTAGAACCAAAGGCATTAGCAGGGGTCTGAGTCACTTTGTGCTGCCTGAGCCACACAGCAACACCTGCTGTACAAGCAGGGAGGTGGAAGGGGAAGCAGGGGCACAGAGACCTGCCAGCAGCTGCTCACCTGCCTTGAGCAAAGGTGGGATTACAACTCAGGGCTCTTGAGTACTACCCCCTCTGCCCTTTTGTATGTCTTTATCTCCCTGAAATAAACATTTTTAGTAAAGCAAGTGCTAAAAGATTGAGTTAGGGATGGTGTCAGAACACTGAGATCTCCCTGGGCAGGGCACTGAATGTAATACTTCACTTCCACAAGCACTTATTATATTTCTCAAATGCGAAATATTTTCCTTTACATCAAAGCATCCACCTGTTCAGTACTGAGGAAGAAATACACTTAATGAGGGTAATCCAACAGCATTGCCCCACACCAGCCAGGTCTTGCAGAGGCTGGCAGGTTCTGACTCTCCATCCCTGTGTGACCACCTTGCAACCTGCTCCCCAGAGCTGTAGGAAGCATTGGAAAAATGCTCTTGCTATGGCCCTGTACAGCCACTTCCATAGCTGCACTTCATTTGGACCTAGGTAAGCTTTGCAGCACCACTTACAAAAGCCAAATTCTACTCTTTATACTTGGCTCTATCAAACCTCTTTACTTATTTTCAGCTGGATCATTAGCTAGATGCTTCTGCATGGTTTTTGACACATGTATTCTTCCCTGAAAAATTAGAAGAATAATCCCATTTATAGGGCTATCCAGTCACTGAGAGAACACACCAATTTATACCTGCTGAGTAGACAGCATATTTAACATCTCAGTTTTTCTAACCAAGTATCACTTTCTCCAAAAGAGGTCATTTCAATGCTTTGAGGACTCCCTGTCAGCAGATGATTTATGCTTCATGTTCTCTGACTTGCCACAAAATGAAGTTACGACTGTTTATAACTGCGTGCATTTGGCAGCAACACGCCCAGTTCGATTTGGAATCATAGAATGGTTTGAGCTGAAAGAGATCTTTAATGGTCATCTGCTCCCAACCCCCTGCCATAGGCAGGGACATCTTCAACTAGATCTGATTGCTCGGGGACCTGTCCAGCCTGTCCTTGAATGTAGAGATGGGGCATCTACCACCTGTCTCAGTGGAACAAATGGCACCAGATCCCTCAGGGTCTCAAAGGTGATTGAGAACATTATTCTGTACCCATTAAAGAAACCGAACACAAAACATGTGGATCACTAAGTGCCCAGGGTAGTTGTGAGGAACCATTTTGTCCTCAGGTGCACCAGCCCATCTCTATAAATGCTGTGGTTTTGATCCGAGCACATTTCAAACCACTGAAGTCTGATGTTCTTCCCATGGAGGTAGTAAATGTTTTAAAGCCATTAACTGAAGAGACCACTCAAAGCTACACAACTTTATTGATATGGCAGGAATGAGGCTGGGAAGAGACTCTGTATCTTGACTTTCTTCTTATCTCTTGCCTTCCACTGGAGGCTGGGCTTAGCCTGGGTCTGGTCTACCTTTTTATGACAGGAGAGGGGCTGAGTCACCTTTTTAACTTATTGACTATTGAAAACCTCCCCTTATGTAAGCTTTCTGTTTCTTGACACTCCTAAGTATCCTACAACTTGGTGCTGGGCACAGCCACCTCCTTGATTTATCAGGCAGCTCAGAGAAACACCCACTCTGTAAATACAAGGGAGTTTCTGCTCAGCCTTAGATTCATAAAATGAACTTGCCAGCACTTTCTGTCCTTCTGTTCCTGTGGCACAGAGCAATCCATTGGGCAGAGGGACTACTGCCCTGTGGTGCCTGGCCAGTGGGTTGAGGCTCACAGCTGGTGCAGGGGTGTTCCTGCTGGGTGAGAGTGGGAGATGCAAAGCTGGACTTTGAGGACAGAGGGAAAAAAAATGAATTTAACAAATGTTGCTGAGGTTGAATTTACTAAGGGAGGGGAGAAAAGGGGCAAGGCTTGGGAAAGTGTTCCCCCTAGGCAGTGATTTGTGATGTGTTTTGTGATCTGTGATGGACATCTGGTGAAGGCAGGGTACCTGTGGAGCTCCTTGCTGCTGCTTTCTTGCATTAACACCAGAGCTGGAACCAGCCCCCTTTGTTTTACACCGGTTTTAATAAGATGCTGTTAATCACCTGCTGATGAAAGTTTCACTTTTGGCTACCCCCACCCTGAAGCCTGTTCTCCCAACCATGGGGACTGTGCCCCTCACTCAGCACTCACTGTGCCACAGCAATCTCCAGGATTATTACGGTAACATTTTTCACTGTCTTTAATACAATGGCAGGTAAAGGCCAGGACCCCATTGCGTTTGGGTCCATGTATGTTCACAGAAAGTCTTTGCCTTGAAGAGTTTTTACTTTCACTGCAAAGGGTGAGAGGAATGGAATTGTCAGTACTATGGTCATACAGATAGTAAGAATCACATGGTCTGATTTCACTAATTTAATGTCTAGCTTCTATGTGGAACCCATGGCTTTTCTAGTGAGTAGTAATAAATGGAAAGGGTAGTTCCTGGAAGAGTCTCCATTGTACCACGTGCTCTGCAAACATGGCTTGGTTTCAGAGTGTGTGTAGACACACACATGGAGTCTGCTTCTGCCCTACTTGTTGCACAGCAGTTCTGGAAACATAAACTTCAGAAAACATGGGCTGAAGTTGCACCTGGAATGTGATCCTTCACAGCACCAAGAACAGGAGACACCACCCTCACAGACTTTCCTTGCTGTTACAGCACTTTGTTATAAAACAGCCTGTGAGATTTCTTGCCAGCCTTGCCGGTCTGGAGGCACATGGACTGAGGAGCCGTGTACATGTTTACATCCACTTAAAAAAGCCCTGTTGGCAGCCCAAGGCAGGCATCCCATATGGCCTGAAGGCTGATTTACACCTCTTTACACATTGAATCTTAACTATTAAATTTCCTACATCTGAAAACATTTCCTATAGAAAATGAAGCTGTCAAGACAAACTTTCTCCTTCTTCTCAACAAAGTGTCTCCCCTTTTAATCCAGATTTGAGTTTATTACCTTCTAAGAAAGCAAGAAAGAGTCCCAGTTAGCAATTAGGTCAGGGCAGCTGCTGAATGGTCACCTCAGCTTTTGCTACTGGAGTGCTAATTGAGTCCTCAATGCAGAGCCACCAGTTCCAGCTGAGCAAAGGGGATGTTATTGGATGGTTTCAGGTCTTATGGGAAGCTTTTCCCAGTTAGAAAATAAGCTGTTTGAGATCTGGATGGTGTAGGGGGCTTGCAGCCTGGCAGAGAAGCTCTCTGGAGAGGTAAGCAGAGTTTGGTTGGTTGACAAGATGTTGGTAAACAAAACTGATCATCTGCTGGTGTGTACTCGGGTGCCCAGGACTCTCTCTCCCTGACAGCTTTTTCCTGCAGAGCTGCTAGTTCTGCTTACTTGGTTGCAGTTTCTAGGGCAGGGTAGTGAAACCATTCTGTACAGGTCATGAATAATTTCACAACTCATCCCTGCAAGACAGACATGGTTTTTTTAAATTTTAGCAGACTGCGAGCAACCCCTCCACTGAGAGGGCTCACTGACTGCTCCCGGTGTTTAGGATTTCATCTAGGAACAGGGTGCTTTAAAACCTCACTTTGGTGAAAATGCTTTGGAAGGGCCAGGCTGTGTGGAGTGTCCCAGGGGACCACAAAATTCTGCTGTCAGCCCAGTCTGCTTGGACTAGGTGTGCTATTATGTGCTGTAATCCATGTTCCAATTCTCTTCCTTAGTGTAGCTCATGCTGTTTAATGAGGAAGTTATCAAGCCTTTTGAGGGAATTAGATGGGTAAGGCAACAGTAAATGCCTGTGGCATTAGCACACCATTACCCAAAACTGGGAAAGACAAGGAAGATGAGAAAAAGAAAAGAAATTAAAGAAGAGTATCCCCAGTAAAAGCCAGCACAAGAGCTTGGGGCTAATTGCAAAATTTAGAAGGACAAATGAAAAAAAAAGCATTAGTTTTCTGCTCCAGTGGAGAAAAGGGAATTTTGCATATGCTTTTTAAAGATATAGGAGCATATGAGATATCGGATTTAATTAGTATTTCTCCTCTGAGCAGAGCTGTGCTCAATCACTCAAGTCAAACAAGAGTGTGATGGATGCTGGGGAAAGGCAGGGCAGCTTCTGGACAGCCACGCCAGAATCTTCTTGAACAGAAGAAGAGCAAGTAAACCTGCAAAAGCAGCCATCTCCCTAAATTCTGCCAAAAGAAACAAAAGGATGGAGAACTTTGACCATGGTTGATCACTTGGGTTAAGCTGCCTATTGTAGTTTAATTTCTCTGCATTTTTCACTCCAGCAAAATTACTGATTACCTCACATGCTATGGGCACTTCATCGCAGCAGGGAACTTAATTATGTATTTTGGGAATAATTAATCCTTCTTCTGGGGTTCAAATATTTAATTCCAAAGGTGTCCTTAACAAGATGTTCCACCTCACAGTAATATACTGTCCTTTTTAAAGACCAGGGCCCATCAGACAAGGTTAAGAACAGCATGAAAATGGCCTTTGAGAAGTGCAGAACAAAAGTGGTCTTGTGCCTCTGTAATTTGTTCTCAGCAAGGACTGGAGTATGTCCAAGAGGAAATGTCAAGGAAGTAGCCGTACTTACAGGACTGGAGGCAAGAGTTGTGACTGATATGATGGTTTGTTAACTAAAAATAACAGATATTAAGCCTTTGAACTGGGGAGTTGGGAGGAGTAAAAGGGAGAACCACAATCCAGAGCTTTGTACGTTGGGCTGCAATAGAGAGAAGTCAGGCAAGATGTGGGTGGAAAAACAAAATAGAGAAAAAGAAATGGTCTTATTAAAAAAGAAGTGAGTGCAAATACAAGAATACTTTAGATATGCCTATTTTTCCAGAGAGTGGTTGCTAAGGCTGTCTGAAATCAAAACTTTTTCAAGGTGTCTTTGTGGGTGTGAAAATTCTTGTAGCCTTTTAGCTTGGAGCTGTTGTTCAAGAGCAGTGCCTGGCTTCCACAACTCACTGGCTCCCGCAGATCTCTGCCGAGCAAGAGGAGTTAATGTTTGCATTGAGATAAATCTTTGTTCTTGTTCAATGTTTACCAGATTGACTAGCCAGGCACCACGTTTGCTACCAGCAAGAAGCAAACTTAAATGCAGTCTCAAATGCAGCCAGGGGAGGTTTTAGATTGGATATTGCAAAAACTTTCTTCACTGAAAGGGTTATCAGACAATGAAACAGGCTGCCCAGGAAGGTGGCTGAGTCACCATCCCTGGAGGTATTTAAAAATGTGGCACTCAGGGACATGGTTTAGTGGTGAACTTGGCAGTCTCAGGTTAATGATTGGACTTGATGATCTTAGAGGTCTTTTCCAACCTAAATGGTTCTATAAGCTTGTAGAGTCTTTTCACAGTGTAAAAGGTAGAGAAAGAAAACCAGCAGGATGGAGCCCTCAGCAGTGGCACCTCAGGCTCACAGGTATGTCTCAAATCCTCGGGAAATTCCTCCAGGGTTTGAATAAATTCAGCTAATTATATTTAAAGACTTATTGAAGGAAAAGAAAATCAACAAGTCCTTTAATGTTTGTTTTAACTGTTCCTGGAGATGTGATTATTATTTCTGGTATAGATCTAGTCTATAATGCCTTGTGCTGTCTAATAATTTCTAACTGCACAAAGTCATGGAAAGTCCTTCAGAATTCAGCAGGTGATGGCTCAGGGTCCCTGTACAGGGAGGAAAGAACTCTAAGAGGCTCAGGAACAAAAGAAATTACCTCCCTGCATGTAACAACTGCATTCTTTGTTTTGTAGGCATATGTTAATGTTTAGTAGATCTGTTACCCACGTCTTGTGCATTGACATGAGAAAAGTTGCTGAATGTGACCACTAATTTGCATCTGTTCAGGATGTGGCTTCCTTGCTGTCATGACTCATGATGCATAAGGATGCTAAATGTGTCAATAAAAAGTCAAAGTTTTTTTGCAGAAGGGACAGGCTAAATGTACCAGGGTAAATGGCCAGTGTTTGCAGAGATACTGTGCTGTGGTGCTGCTGTTTCTAAAACCTTATCAGAGTTTTGAGTTTTAGATCATTTGAGGCAGAGCTGTGGACAGTGCAAAAGTTCAAGTTTATTGGTTGTTCAGAGTGTGTATCAGTATACCTGGCATTTCTTCTTCTGCATCTAGGGCGAAAAAAAATTTAATTAAAATGCTGAAAAACATGGAAGCAACTGTATCAAACCAGTTTGTGCCTCCCAAGAGGGGCCAAAGGTGGATAATTGGAAATACAGTTTGTAAAACAGGTATGAACAAGGCCTTCAGCAGTTTCACGCACTTAAAACATTTATGGGCTGGATGGATATCAGACCATCTGTCCACAGACTCCATTAATATGCCTGAAATATTTGAATTCTCTAACTCAGTGACCTTCCTTGCAATGTGTCTTATGATTTATGTGTCTCACTGAAGAACACCTCATTTGTTCACACCCTCATTTGTTTTAAACTTGTTGCTTGATAGTGTCATTGAGCGTCGTGGTTTTGTGGTCTGGGGAGTGAAACTGAGACACTCCTTTTCTCTCCATCTTTCCATGTCACTCATTATTTCATAGCTCATTTCCAAAGACCACTTCAGGTGTGGTTAAACAATACCGTAAATCCAGGTACCTCTCAAAAACATAGTGATCACATGAGGCCATGCTAATTGGGGATGAATTCAGCTTCCTGTTCAAGTGGGCTCCACTTTCAGTTTTTTCACTGTCAGGCTTTATGCTGGATTAGGTAAAATTTTGGCAAAAGCTTGTGCTATGTGCTTTGATCATTCAGACAGAAACATGATCATGAACCTATGCCTGATTCAAATCCAGCATGACTACCAGGTGACCCAGCCATGCACAAATTTGGTATTTATGATCAGGGCAAAACATCCTGTGAGGTCAGATCCCATATCCATCTGTCATTGTGCTCTTCTTCAGCAGTGGCAAAAAAATGGGATATTCAGGGAGTGCACATGAGCCTGGGCACTTTATGTGGTCCATTCTACTTAGCATCCAGAACATTTTTATCATGAGTGTTAGTGGATACATCCCTGTCCGGTCCTTTTTGTATTTTCAGTCTTGTTTCATCAAGTGCATCCTCATTCCAGCACTGTGAATTATGCTGAGTAACAAGCAGTTCTGCTTTCACCCTATTTGTCCGTTTAAATTTATAAAATTTCATCCTATTCCCACTCAGTCATCTCCTCTCCAAAGGAAGTGTTACAGCTCTTTCAGTCTGTCATAAACTGACTTTTCTCACCCTTTTCCTGTGCCTTCTCTAATCCTGTTTCCTTACTGGAGATGTGAAGACCAAAGCTGCACACAGAATGTGAGATGTTAACCTGATTTAGTCTGTGATCCTGTGTAATGACCTTGTGTAGGTTCACCAGTGCTGTAGAGGTAAAATGACACTCGCTCCTTTCTTTCTAACACCCATCCTGACAACATCTAGCACGGTGTGGATGTTTTTAACTGATGCTGCACACTGAGCTGCTGACTTCAGAGACCACCAGGGATGACTCCAGGACCATCTTCTAGTGTTTGGTGAGAAGTTCAGCACTTCTCAGACACGGTTCATTGTTTTTACCTCACTGCACTACCTGAAAAACGCAGGCTATCATCTCTTTCTCAGGCTGAATAGACTCTGCCAGGACCTTCTTTGGATCACACTTCACAGTGTTTTCTCTGCATTGCTGAGTTTTGGGTTCCTTTTGAGAGGGGAAGACAAAGCAGCAAGATGTAGCCAAAATGCGGTAATTTAGTGGCATAAGATGTTCCCTGACTTATTTTTATCTCATTTGTTATGCTTTCTAATGAATTCAGGTTTTGACCACTGCAGTGTAAGAAACCGAAGTTTTACACAGAATTATCCTCAAAGACAGCAGAATTTCTCCTGAGTAGATATTTTAGAGCCTGTTCTTGAATGCACAGAGCCAGTGTGTAACGAATCCTGACCACTGTATTGTCAACTTGAAATTTTGTTTTCTAATTGATTAGATATTAATATTTGAGACAAGACATGTAAAGTCACAGTGTCACATAGATATGAAAAACCCCAAAATTCAGAACTGATACCTGTGTGTGTGCCACAGCTGTTTTTTAAATTGCAGCTTGTCATACAGGATTCTGTATTCACCTTCTTGAAGAGCTGAAGCTTTCCTATTGCAAAGCCTTGGACCTGTCAAAACAACAGAACCAGGGGGAAATCAGGAAAAATGTAAACAGGTTAAGGCAGCTCATGAGAGCTCCAGACTTTGAAAGAATGACAGCAGAAATAATGGATTTGGGGATAAAGGGAGGTTCTTTACTGAAGCAGGATGAAGGATCTGACAGTATACTGAATGAAGCAATCCTGTACTGGGAAACAGAGTAAATTAAATGAATAAACAGGCAAAGTCTTCCCTTGATTTCTATAATCCTGAGAAAAGAAGGCATGAAATGAGTAAATCAGTAACCACTCATTAAGAATTTTTTGCTTTCCATATGCCCAAGAACATAGAATTTATTTTATTCAACTCTTTTTGATAATTAAATGTAGTGCAATAAATTTCTCCTCTGGGACTTCATTTATTATCACAAATGACATACTCTCTTAACAAAAAATGGTTCTGAATTAACCACCTGTGCTTATGTGACTGCTTTAGATTGATTAGACTTGTCATTTTGAAGCTCCATCTTTTTATTGTAATTATATTTTATTCTTTGGAAAAAAGGGGTTTAAATTATGATATAATTTACTTTTCCTTTCGATTTCCTTGACTAGTACATATTGCCAAAGTGATAAAATGAGCCAATAGTCATTCTTCTGTTTTGGAAATTTTTTTTCCCCATTTGAAAAGAAAAGAGGAAACATTTTTATAACCTGGAGAATTAGGTTCTTTTTGCTTGTGTTTATTTCATGGAAATTAGAACTAATCATGTGTAGGTAATGATTTACTTAGTGCAGTACTGTTTGATCTACTGAAAAACTCTTTTGAAAACGAACTTACATTGAAAGAAGTGGAATTTTAAGGAGCTGAATAAAAACCCCACCAAGACATCTTACAAAATGCAAATAACAAAACTCAAAGATACAAACCCACCTATCAAATTTTACATTCATGTGTAGGAAGGCTGTTTTTCCTCTTTCTTCAGTTTCTAATACTTCCTCAGCCAAGGCAGTTGCCGTACCCATGCCTTACAATCCTGAGGCACTGGAGCTGGCTCAGAGCTGCGCTGCACAAACCTTTGATCATCCCTGAACTAAATCATTTGATGGTTCTAAAAGACTTACTTCCAGGGAGCAAGGGACCCGGGGAAAAAGCAAGGCAGCTTCTCCAATAAGGATTTTCTGCTGCCAGGAGCATGCTGGCAGCTCACTCAGCCTGTCCATGTCAGAACTGGATGGTCTCAGGAGACATACTGGATAAAACAGGCTTTGTATCTGCTTCTGTCATCTGTGTTTCCAAATCTCGCCCCCTGGTTTCATTCCTCTGTGCCCACCAGGAGCGCAGCTCACACACAGGCACAAGGGAAGGGCATCTCAAGGCTACAAAAATAGACCTTGACAAGTATCTTGGTCTAGTGTGGGCTAAGCCCAAGCCTGGGTTTTGCTTGAACAAGTGCTGGAAAACTGCATGGAGAGGGGTCTCTGTGGAAGGGAACAGAAGGTCCCTCCTCGAGTTACATGTGCATGTGTTTAGACAGCTCGGTTTATTCTTCTGACTTTATAAGTGACGGAGAAGAGTTCTCTGCTGTCCTGCAGTGAGTACCTAGCGTGAGGTAGGTAACCTGCACCCTAGGGGTTCCTCTTTGTCTCTGGATGGTGTGCAACCGTTCCCTCAGCAAGAAGCCAATCTCCTCTTACATCAACTCTCCAAGCACACAGACTTCTGAAAAGATTTTGCTGGAAGAAAATACAAAGTTTAAACAATGTGGAGGAACTCTGAGGTTCGGTATTAGTAAGGTCATTTGAGCTCTCGTGTTGACAGCTCTGAAGTGGATGGTTTTTGCCAACTTTCCTTTAAATCAGACTTCAAATTGCAATTATTGGATATCTGAGAGAACATCATGCTGTGCAAGAAGTGATTACAAAGCCTCTGTGATGATGGGGCAGCTTAAATGAAAAGAAAGGGCATTAAAGCAATTTTTTTGAAAGCTGGAAGCCGCTGGATGGATGAACCTGGACAAGAGGAGAATGAAATTTGAGAGTCTTTCTTTTGAAGTGTGAAAATTAATTCAGAGGCCCAGTGGACATGTGGCACTGATAACAGGAAATGAAGCCTTGTATTTACAGAGTTCTGGTGAAAATTCAACATGGTCTGAGTACAGTCAAATGCTGTGGTATGGTTGATGTCCTGCTCTTATTTACTATTTATATCAGGGAAACCTCAGTGAATCACAGCCATAAATGAAGGTCCACATTGTACTGTACATATGCAGAAAAGATAAAGTTCTCCTAACTTCAGATTTTTTTACAATCCCCATGTGAAAGGAGCTGGGCCTCTCTCTCCTCTTTGAACTAAGTGATGCTCTTGATTAGCTGAGATGGCTGATTTTTAATTGCTTCTAATAAAAGCACTTAAAACTGGAAACCCCTTGGTAGCCTGTAAGAATTCTTTCATCCACCTTCTCTTTGGACATGAAATTGCTTTATTGTATCTCAGATTAACTTGTAGGATCCAGGAAGGAGCAAAACTTCTATTTGTGTATCATGTAGCATATGGGGGTTAAATCTTCACTGATGTTTGTGACTAATACCACAACATTAACAACCTTCAACCTCCCCACAGGTCCATGACAGGTGAATGAGTTTTTCTGCACCCCAAGTCTCTCCTGATTTCCCATGTTTGTGTCTCACTGATAGCCAGGAGGTCCTGGGAGAACACGGGAGACATTTCCTCGCAGTATCTTTGGGGTTTACCTAGAGGTGGCACACAGTCTTATGCCTGGCTTAGGGATAAAGAGAGGCATGAATAACTTTGGGGTCATTATCAAATCTGGTGAAGCTGCATAAAAGGCCGAAACTTTCTCTTGTTAAAATTTGCACCGTCTTGGGGAAGACGGGATGGAATAATTTTCAAGTTTTCAGCAGTTAATTGAATTGATGTCAAAACTGCAGTGAAAAACACTTTGCGGAAATTTGAAGAAAGTTTACTTTTTTTATTCCTTCTATGAGAACAAACTGTCTACCACCAGAAGAGTATCTACAGAACACTTTCAAGAAGCCTAACTGGTTTTATTAAGCAGTGTGGATGTTACCCATGTGCACAGCATTAGAGCGTGCACACTGACACTGGCTGACAAGCAGTTTACATATCAAAGTGATGGAGCCTGTTGTGAAGGATTGATTCATTCAGTTACCTGAAGACTTCATTTGCTTAGTTTAGACCCTTACGGAGATGATTCTCTCTGGCAAATCCCATGTACAGAGAGCGCTGCCCTGCTCTCTTGGTAAACAAACCCACACTCTTCTTTCCCTTAGCTGAGCCTTGCAAGTGCCCTGTTCTTGCAGCCTCTCTGGTGCTGTCAAGGGACACTTCTCTGCATGGTTGCCTTGGCTGAGGTAACCTCTGGGGTCCGGGGTGCAGGAGAGCTCAGGTGCAGCCTGATGCCTTTTTGTGTCCAGACCTCTGGCAGACTAAAAACCTGAGACTGAAATCTGGTTTAGTTCAAAGATGGATTTTGCTCTTGGCACCACAGTTATCCAAAGCTTGGCTGGTTCTTTTTCTATCACCCTATGGCACCTTCTTCAGTTCTGTCTTTAAGCAATTTCAAGTGTTATGTAAATATAAGAATCGTGGAAGACAGCCCAATTAACACATCAGGCTTTATTAATGGCCATTCCCTCCAGTCACAGTCTGACTCTCGCTTTGCTTGAGGCATGTTTTTGTCTGGGTACTACATTTCCACTCATACTGATCAGTTTTTAGTGTTCTTTGGCACACAGAAACTGTGCATTTTCTGCTATTGTGCCCTACATTGCTGACATTCCTCTTGGGCTGGCCAGTGAACTTAATTTTCTTGCTCTGAGTACAACCTTTAAACATTACCAACTTCCCTTTCCAGTTTGCAATATCTTTTCCTCCACAGCTCAAGTTTGCAGATGATTTCGGATGTTTGAGCACTGGTTGCTATTGGGTTTACCCAGCTTGTAGGTGCCTGCTTGTTTTGGCTAGTTGGGCTGTGTGCTTCTCCAGGTAAATTTTTATACCTACAGTAATTTAGGCAAACAAATCCTCTAATGACAGGGGGAAAAAATTTGCTGAATGTTTGTCACTGCATGCTTGTGGCCAACAAAGAACCTGAAAAACGCTGCTATTATACTAAACCCTCTGTATTTGACTCTCACTACCTGGCTTGTTTTTCAGTAGAGTTAATAGCACAAAATTTGCAAGTAGCATAGATTGTTTTTCCCTCTGAAACATGTGGTATATTTATTTTCTTGGAAGAACTGATTTTAGGCAGAAGCATCTCTCTAGCATAGCTTGAGGAGAAACCCTTGTCCAGGCTTGTTCATTGCTTTGCTGCTGAAGGAGAGTGAGAACTACCTAAATTATGAGGTGTATGTGCCACTGATACCTTGGGTATCATCACGAAGGAATTTACACAAATGACTTCATCTTAATTCAGTGGAAAACTACTTTTGATCTGGATCCTGTAATCTGCTTTTTATGTCTGGTCTTGTCACAGGCATAAGGAATGAACTACATGTGTGGGAAGTTGGTAGATTGGAAACTTATCTTTGATTTCCTTTCTTTGCATCTTGCCATCTTGGTTTGAACAGAAGTTTTGGCTCTTGTTGCATTATGTTTGCTTGTACATGGCCAAACTTTAAAAAGAAACTAAATCAGATGAAACAAGAAGTCCGAGCTTTCTGTTGTTTTCTGTTGATAGAAGGAAATTCAGAATATAATGATCTTGTTTGGAAACCAAAACTCCCTCTTAACAACTCCTTGAGTTAAATTAGACCATACCACAGTACAGAAAAAAGGTTTGAAGATACTGCACTGATCAATTTTCTTTACTTTTTCAGAAAGGGGCTGTTTGCTGGCATGAAGCTGAAGAAGAAGAAAAAAGGCGAGAAAGGGCTGACTATTGCAAACAAAGATGCTTTGGGTAAGGCCTCATAAATCAATATTGCAACAGGGAAGAGCAGGTGGTGGGGGATTATGTGATTATTATTTCATGTGAATTCATTTGAATTGTGTCTCAAGGCTTAGCATTGATAAAACAGGCAGTAAAGTCCTTATCGCTGCCAAATAAACAGAGAGCTAATTCTTTTTGCATTAACTGTTTCATTAAGTCCACGTTCAGATTCTGTGAGTTCATACTGCTCTATTGGCCAAACAAAAATTGTTAGCCTGCCTCTCACCATGGAGAGAGAGTACATTTTTGAGGGTTTTTTCTACTTTATCAGTAGATAGTTTATTACAAGTGTTGAATTCCCCGGAAGTTCTGCTTCTTTTAGAAATCATAAATACAGAACCTGCATAGGCTCCGATGGCTGGATGGGCTGGCTCAATAAAGCTGGCAGCCTTACTCAGGAGTGTGCATGTGCCTGCTGTGGGTGCACACGGGATGAGGAGAGAGGCTACAGCCACACAGATATGGGAAATGATTTTGCACAGGAGGGGAGCTGTCCACGAGAGTATCTCTAACTGGGACACCCAAATAAATAAAATATTCAGTTCATGATGATAAATTCACTGGTCTGCTCCAAATGAGCTTTTTGTTAGTAGAAATCAGACGTGGGTTTTACTTCTTTGTTTTCTTCATCAGGTGATAACGATGAAGGTGCAAATTTTCTCCATGACACTCTTGGAAGACAAGAAGAGGGAGAGGAAGATGTAATGAACAGTGATGCCTTGTCCAGTGCTTTTGGATCCTTAAGCCCAAATAGGAAAAGGTGGTCCTTCATATATCTTACCTAACATCCCCTAAACACCTTTTCCACCCTTCCCGGGAAGGGGACAGAAACAAAACATCTGACAGAAAATCCATTTGCTGACAGCAGTAATCCCTTCACTCCTACTCTCCCATGTGACAGAGTGGAATGCACTTGTCAGCTCAGTGATATCACCAGACACTATCCAGTGCAGGGAGAGATTGAAATGGATCCTGAGAGTGCCTCAGCTGTGCTAAGGAATTCTGCTAAAGAATGAGCCAAAGGGAACAGCAATTTCTATAGTGAAGAGCTTGTGTAGTTGTATTTTTCATACAGGAGAGGAATGCAATCTGGGGAGGAATGGAGTCGGGTCTGATGGGATCAGCAAGTGAAATCATTGCCATGCATGATAGGTAGCTGCACTGGTTTGTGTGGATGCAAAACATTTCTCTATCAAAAAGGATATGAGAAAGACAGAGATGGTCCCTTCTGATGAAATCAAGCCTAACAGTTCACCACAAAGCTGTCTGTCATAAAAAGTACTCGCTTACTCTTGAGAAGTCTTTCCAATGTGTGTCCAAATACCACCTCTTGCCTAGAGATGTCTAATGATTTCTTTTGTCATTTAAACAGGGCAAAGCTGGTGACCAGAATTCATGAAGAGGAGATGAAATCCCAGAGCTACCAGGTGAGAAGGGGATGACAGCCCTTATGTGCCTGTGAATTCCCCAGGCAGGCTGGACCTGAGCCCAGGAGTGTCCATGGTGTCCTTGTGCCCCACAGATTGCCATCACCATCATCGAGGCCAGGCAGCTGGTGGGTGAGAACATCGATCCTGTGGTGATCATCGAGATAGGTGATGAGAAGAAGCAAACAACAGTAAAGGAAGGCACAAATGCCCCTTTCTACAATGAAGTAGGTGCTTTCTCTTAAAGAAGACATTTTCTTCAATGGCTGTGGGTGTACTCTGCCATTTGGTAGCACATAAGGTGATGAATTAAGTTTGCAGCACTTCCACATCTGAGCAGGGAGGTCTCTCCAGGAGACCAAGCACCAGCAATAGCTCCCTTGGGTTTAGATGTTTGCTCTTTCTCTTCTCAAGGTCTGTCCAACCTGTTTTCCACCCTCTCCACCACATTCCACCTTACCCTCACTGCTGCTGCCATTTTTCAAATCATCCATTTGGAAGCTGTAGCGGGTTTGGTTCGTTAACCGGGTGGAAACACCAATTAAATGTAGTGGTTTAGTTCGCATTTCTTACTTTCTGTGAGATAAGAGGTTTGAAGAAAGGCAAAGCAAGCTCAAACTTAAAGAATATGAAAGAAAGTTTATTACTAACAGAGTTAAGAGTAAAATAAAATAAGAGATTAAGACAAAAAAACCCCTTTTTCCTCCAACACCCCCCCCTCCTACTTCCTCCAGCACAAATAATGACAAAACATGGAATTTTGGTCAGCATTCACAATTCTTAAAAGTCTCTCTCTGTTAATTTGAGGAAATAGAGGTCTCTTTTACGTCGCGTGGTTTTTCCCAAACTGCACCAGCTAACAGCCTTTATCTCTCTCGCAGGCTGCACACTGAATTCTCATCCCCCCCTTATTTTTAAACGGATTAAAGAGGGAGAAAACAGTTTGATATTACAGTC
>VZRV01001405.1:565642-611356 GCA_013398115.1 Falcunculus frontatus
GCCGGGGCCGGGGGAGGGGAGGCCCAGGGCCGCTCCGAAGAGCCCCGGCCAAATTCTCCCCCCCAAACTCCCCGCCAGGAGGTTTAAGTAGAAGAAAAAGGGACACTTCCTGTGTCTCCACTGGCTTAAATACGGAAATTTCGAGAAGTGTGACTGGTCAAGAGATCTGTCCATCAGACTCAGGGTCAACCCACGACAGAAGCTCTGTCTATATTGCATCCCCCCACACCTCCACTCCCTTTTCTACTATTGCAGCCTTTCCTTGACATGTGTTTGTTCCAACTGGTGACAAACAATGCCAAAACCAACAGGTCTTTTGTGTTCACTTGTGCCTCCTGTTCCTTTTTTCCAATACTTTCTGATTCACACTGAGGCTCACAGGCATTTGTGCAGCAAGTACTGTGCAACCACGTAAGGAGAAGAGTAGAAAACAGGTCTGGGCCATGGCAGAAACATGTCAGGGACAAGGAAAGAGTTTTCCTTTGTCCACCACTGCCCCCCAGCAGCTCACCGGGGCTCTGTACAGTAACACAAAATGCTGAACCATGCAGATGACAGTGCTGGCTACCGGCACAAGGATGATTCTGATCTGCTGTCCCCTCTTCCCACAGTACTTTGTGTTCGATTTCGTTGGACCACAGGTGTTGCTGTTCGACAAAATAATCAACATCTCTGTAAGTACCTAGGAAAGCTCAGCACAATAAGTAAAGGTCATTATTGTTTGTGTCACTTCAACTTTAAAGGATTCTTAATGTAGTTAAAAATAAATAATTTTAGGTACCAAGAGTGCTAGAAAGTCAGCGTGAAGTATAGGAAATAGAAAGGATAGAGGAGAGGATAAGGAGAAGAGTCAGCTGTCAGAGATTTGAAGGAACATAACCCAAAAGGAAGATTTAGTCTGCATTTTCAGGGACACTCATTTCTGGCATGGCAAAATGCAAGGTAGAATGAGAAAATCCAGCTTAGCTCCCTCTTCTCCTCACTGTCTTCACCCGTCTAATTTTCAAGCTGCCACTTGATTCAAACAACTAAGTTGAAACTTCTGGTTTGTACCAGTTCCTCAGATCTAATGGTTTCTAACTAAACTAAACTAATGCAGGTACCTTCTCCTCAGCAGGGGCTCTTGGGCTGTCTGGGAGTGTCAGTGGTTGGTTACTATTAGAATGGGAGCTGTCTCCAAGAATTTGGTGCTGCTTCCACCGCTCACTGCAACTAAAGTCCCAGCAAAACCATCGAGGGACCTTATTGCTCTCTCCAAATACCTGAAACAAGGTTGTAGCCAGGTGTAGGTTGATCTCTTCTCCCAAGTAACAAGAGACAGGACAAGCGGAAATGGCCTCAAATTGCCCTGGGAGAAATTTAGATTGGCTATTAGGAAAAATTTCTTCACTGAAAGGGTAGACAGGCATTGGAATAGACTGCCCAGTGAAGTGGTGGAATCACCATCGCCAGAGATATTTAAAAGGCATGTGGATGTAGCAGTTGGGAACAAGGTTTAGTGGTGGACTTGGTTAATGTGCTAGGTTAATGGTTGGGCTCCATCTTAAAGATCTTTTCCAACCTAAATGATTCAATGAATCTGTGACATACCAGAACAGTCCTGATGGAAGACACACGTGCTCTTGGACTTGGAGCATTAGATAATGGTGTGCAGTTTGGAGGGCTAAGTCTATGGATCTATGTTAATTATCTTGTCTGAAACTCATCACCACATTTAGCAAAGCTGCTAAGGAATTAAAGATCTTTAGAGACTCTGGACAGTGCTGTATTTGCATTATTTGGAAATATCACAAGCTGTGCTCTTCATGAACTCTTTTTTTGCTAAAAGTCCATCCATTTTGTCAGAGATTTCCCTGGCAAATAGACATTGTGTTGTTAATCCTGGAAAATTTGTTTTTGTCTGAAGTACTTTGTCCATTTCAATAATGTATACCAGGAAAAGATCTATGCTGGTTGAACTTGACAGAAGCAAGCTGTGCTCAGGAGTTATAGGATGCATCACTCTCTACTTCCTTTTCTGAGCTGCTGATGATAGAGGGACTTTTCCCAGCTACAGAAAAAAGTGTGTTCATTTACACATGGACAGCTGGACAATTAGGTTTTCAATGCTGGGAGTAAACTGACAGTCGGAATCCTAAAGTTCCATTCAAATCCACTGTATCACACACAGAGCTCAAATATATGAAGTTCATAACTGCATAAGATATCTGCAGATCTGATCTCCTCTTATCTGTGAGGACAAAATTTACTACAGGCTGACAATGGCATGGGAGTTGTTATCACCTTACTGCTATGACATATCACGGCGTGTGGCCCCATGGGTGTTTCAGACATGGTTCTCGTATCAGCACAATGCCAAGGCACCAACTCCTGTGTGCTGCTGATGCTTTTGGGGGATGTATAGTTATTTTCCTCTGAGATATGGCCAGTCTTTGCAGTCTCACATTCTTTTGATTAAAAATTCCATATATCCCCATGGAGGGGAAAGTACCAGCTTTCTGACTGCACTGGGGGTGTGGGAAAATGTGTCACCATCACCTGCTGTTTATCTGCACAGTTTCATCAGGCTCAGCAAACTTATTTTATTTATAGCTGATGAAGGTGCCATACTAAGAATTAAAGGTCTTCTAGGTAAAAATGACTTTAGGAAAAGAACTCAGTAACAACAACGAACTAACCTTGGGCAGTGCTCACGTATGCTACTGAAAACAGAGATTCATTACCTTGCAAGATAGTTTTGGAGAATGCAATCTGTCAGGGGAACAGAAACAAAGAGTGGAAATATATGTGCTTGGAGTGAAGGAAACCCTGAGGGATGGAAAGTTTCACAGCACTTGCTTAGCACAAATCTCACTTAAGAAGAAACAAAGATTGGCAGCCTCCATTATCAGCAATAATTAATGCACTGAATTTGCTTAATCTGTAAAAATGAACTTATCTGCATATGGAAGCTCAAGGAAAACAAAATAGATTAGTGCCCTTGTCCATCAGTTTAGCAGTTAGTCTAGCTGTATTCAAACCCTGCATTTGAGAGAAAAATGAGATATTCAATTTCCCAGCACCTGCTAATTACTAGATTTTTTTATTATTATCTTCCTGTACATTTCAGCAAACTTTTAGTAATACCACAGTAAAAATAAGGTGCCCCTTTTGTGCTAAACCTGTATCTCCCTTACTGAAATATTCCTCAGTGTAACACTATGCGTGTTTGTGCTTATTCAGAAAATCTGAAGAAAATCCTTCAGTTGTCTACAGTCAAGTGAAAAGACACAAATCTTCAATTAGATATGGTGTGGACATGATGCTCACCCTCAGAGAAGGCAAGAGGTTTTTGCTTTAAACTTCACACTCACTTGCTTTGTTGCATTAGAAGAAAACATGCTTGGAAAAAAAAAGGATCAGGAAAGAGGCATAGTGTTTGATAGAAGCAATGAGTTATTTCCTCAGCATTAAAAGCAACATGTACTACAGGGAGTGGAAACTCACATCATTTCAGTGGAACAGGAGCATTTACATTTCACAAAGCAAACCTCAAGGACAGAGAAGTGAGTTTTAAACATTTAACGCTCTCTGGAAATGCTGCCATGGAGAGGAAATGAGCAAAGAGCAATGAGACGGCACCACTTTGGACTCACTGCACACCTTCAACATGTTTATGAGTCTTAAAGAAGCTTATAGGTTTTTTTCCTACAGAAAGGCTACAGCCTTCTTCCCCCTTTAATCTATCCTGGTTGGATCTGTTGATTTGGATGTTCCCATGTACTTCCTCCAAAGCTGTAATATCACCTGGCTTCAGGGAAAAACCCAACAGTTTTCAAGGCTTCTTCACAACCCTGCGTGTGTCCCGGTCTGACCTCATAGGATGGAGCGTCCAGTGCTATGATGGGACCTGACAGCACCAGGGATTGAGGAAAAGCAGTACTTGTGCATGAAGCATTGACTTCACACTGACTCCTCTTCCACATCAAGGTTGTTTAATTTTTAAGCTTTGATAGTAGAGTAAAATAAAGCTGCTCCTTTGTCCACTCTTGATTTTTAAGCTCTGGAAATTGCTTCCATGTTGAAATGAAGAATTACCAAGGGCAACTGAGTGTGTTTCCTAGGTCACAGTGGCACAGTGGCCACAGGCCCTTAACAGGGAAGGACATTATATTGCAACTAGAAATTTCCTGAATTTTCTGGTGAATTTTGAGGAAGGCGCCAGTGACCTTTACTTAGAAATGTATGTCCCCTGCTCTTGAAAAGTGTAGAAAATAAAGTCACATGACAAATCCAGTGCAAAATTGCAGAAATCTTCCTATCTAGAAGTATCCTTATCTATGATGTGTAGGTCCAAAGAGAGGATGTGATCTATTCCAGACTCCTGAAATGCTGTCGGAGGCTTGATTGTTTACTTTCAATATTTGGATTTAGCTTCTGTGGAGTTGAATCAGCTTAGTTTCTCTTTGCAATTTGGGCAAGGTGTTCCAGAAAATTCAGCCTCTTTCAGAGGCTTTTCAACAACCAAGGAATAGGTTTCAACCTTTTAAGCTATTCTGAAACCAGGTGAGACACGTTTTGTGAGAAATACAGTTCTAGAGCAAATCTTCCCTTAGAAGATGTTGCTAGCCTCTGCCTTGTCTGTAAAGTGAACCACATGCAAGTATTTGAAAACCAGACACAGAAATACTTAGGTCTGGGAATCATGGCAATTGAAAATTATTAATTAAATTTGAATTAAATTAAATTAAATTAATTACTTGGCAGGAAGAATACGGACACAGACTCGCTGGGGCCTGCTTGCCATCTAATTTACATCTATATCACTTCTCCAATCTCATTAATATTGTGGATGGTAGATTACAATTGAGTCTCTTGGTTTATGTGCACATCAAAATGTTGCCAAGAAACACTTAAATACTTTCTCCTCTGAGTGTACTCAGTTTTTACGGCAATTCAGCTATTGCACAGAAAGTGATACGTTTTCTGCAGCCTAGTGTGAAACTAGGTATGTCCCATGTGTTTATATTCATTATAATTTTTTTAAAACTGCCAGGGTAAGTAATGTAACTGTGTCTGCTCTGAAGGACCATCCATCTAATTCCTGTTCTCTATGACTCAGGGACCTGGGATGAACATGTGTGATTCCACTCAGATGCAATTATATTGTTTTCTAAATTGGCACAATGTTGGGTAAAGAACATATTTCAAATACTTGCTGTATCTGCTGTGTCTATGTGCCCCCAGTTTTGGGTGGTGCTGGATGTTGTTGCTTATTGCCTCTGAACCAAATCTGATCTTTGGATGCTCTTTCTTATGGTGTCTGGGAAGAGAGATAGTGACATTCTTTAATCAGCCTTTTTCTAACAGGTTATGCACAACAAACTGATTGGGAGTGTGCTGATAGGCTCCTTTAAAGTGGATCTGGGGACGGTGTACATTCAGCCAGGTGAGCGGTGTATTTTCTGCCCTTTTACCTGTTAAGTAGTTTGTGAGGCAGGGAAGGAGAGGAGAGTGAGATGTGCTGCTTTTCCACTGAGATGGTTGTGGTTTACACCAACTTAAAGCCTTTGGCAGGGTTGTTTTCCTATTTGGATAGCAGAGTACCAGCCAAACTGTTGGAAAGAAGTTCAGCACTGAAAACACCTTGGCAACCTGCCCATTGGTGGGTAGCACTTTTCAAGGATGACATTTCTTTAAGTGGTCAGAGTGGGCAGATGAATGTTCCACAGAACCCAACTGTGCTCATCTGTTACAGAGCATCCAAAGCTCTGCCACCTGTGTTGGGGTAGAAGGAGCAGAGGGAAGGAGAGCAGGATGGAGAGTGGAAGGAATGGTGAGGAGAGCACAAGACAAGAGGAGGAACAGACCATAACAGGAGAGAGAAGATGACAAAGAGGTGACCATGGGTCCACTTGGCCTTTCATCTTCAGAGGTGTTCAGTGTTTTCTGAAATTTGAAGCTAAGAAAATATCACCTACCTCTCTTTTGGTGGCTTTTTGTTACAACCATCCTCAAAACATGTACGTTTTTCTCTTCCATAATTACTCAAGGACATGGTCTCTTCTTTGTCTTTGGGAAAGAACATATTTAAGCCGTAGACTTGCCGTAGACGTCACAGTTATAGGAAGAGTGTAGAGTCATTCAGGCCATTCTCCCTGCAGCGTTTCTGTAAGAGTCAGTAGAGAGAAATGGCCTATCTGAAGTGAGCAGTCTACGTCTATGCTCAGGCTGTCATTCTCTGAATTCTGTCCCATGCCTCCTGCTCACACTTTAACAGGAGGGTGGTGTCTGAGGGTTGATCTTGAGCTTGTATCCCTGGTACGCTGTGGTCTCTCCTTCCCACTCCTTTACCCACCCAAGGTGACATCCAAGAACTTAACATATAATCTTAGGACCTTTCTCAGGGTTGTTAAAGTAGGGTTACAGAAAGGGCTGTTGTGGGTGAATTATCCTGTACATTTTCCCCATTGAAAGATGGAGCTGAACCTGCTTCTGGCTAATTCTTCTTCCTCTGATGGCTGTCCACTCCCCTTCCTCACTTTCCCAGCTGTCTTCCAGTGTTACAGTGGCCACAGCACCCAGCAAGGGTTTTGCTGCCACAGAGTTCTGAGATCTTCAGACACTTCTCATCAAAGAGGTGGCCTTTCCTCAGAAAGCCTTAGTTCAGCTGCTGAAATCTCATCCAGGCTTCCACTGGACTTTAGTCACCGATCTCAGTAAACATTGATGAAAATGAGCTTGTTTCTCACAAGCTCCGGATCAATCCTTTGCTTGCCTTTTTGATCTCACAACATTTTGGACCCTCTAGAAGTGTCTGTTATACAAGTACATTTCAGCACAATCCTCCCAACAGCACAAACGTCGTTTGATGTACCTTTTCTGGAAGTGAAGAGGAAAATATTTGCATTTTTTAATATCCTCTATTTGAGTGTTTAAGCTTGTCCTTCTTACAGGTCATCAGTTTTGTGACAAGTGGGCACTTCTCACAGACCCTGCTGACATTAGGACAGGAGCCAAGGGGTACCTGAAGTGTGACATCAGTGTGACTGGGAAAGGTGATGCAATACAAGCTACACAGAAAACAGCTGATACTGAGGAACAGATTGAAAAGTACTGCAATAATTTGTTTGGTTTGGGGTTTTTTTTTAACTGCTTTCTTCCTTACTAGGTGCCTCAATAGTCCTCTGTCCTCATTTCAGTCCTTTCCTTTTTAACTCGGGGCTAATAGCAGGATAACATTGTACACCTGGCTATTCTCGCAAGCTCAAAGAGAGTTTTTACAATCCCCTCATCTAAATTGAAGGACATGTTAGGGTCACTTCTCTGCAGCTGATAGAATTGACCAAGTCCTGTTGGCTAAGTTACAAATTACCCCTGACAGAAGGTTCATTGATCTGAAACCAATTAATGATTTCTTAAAACAGTGAAGCAAGAAGAATAAATATGAGGGAAGCCTATTCCTTCTCCACTCTTGGATGCATATGTATGGATATTTCCATATCCTTAGATAAACTCAAGTGCATTATCATTCTCCATGTAAAATACAGAAGTTCAAGGTGGTAAATAGGCTACCAGCATACTTTAAATTTTACTGAAGCAATGTTTCTGGTCAGTGCTGACATCCTGGACCAAGTCTGTGGAAAGTCACCAAGTTGATGGAGGACTGGAGCACATGGTCTACAGGGAAAGGTGGTGGATGTTGGTTTTTCGAGCCTAAAGAAGAGCACTCAAAGGGGTATAATACATGAAGAGGGCAGAGACAGGCTCTTTTCAGATGAGTGACTCTTTTCTGTAGAAAGATGAGAGGCTTTGGAGGCAGGTAAGAACAAAGGAATTTCAGAACAGATTTTTTTTTTACCATGGAGATGGTCAAATGAAACAGGGGCCCAAAGAGAGTGGGAAATCTCTGTCCTTTGAGATATTCAGAACTTACTGAACAAGGTCCTGAGAACCTCATCTGACTGGACTTGATTCTATATCACATAGACAAGTTTGCTGAGTAATGCCATATCATTTTCTCATGGTAAAAATATTTTTTTTGGTTCAGATGAAAAAGCAAATTCATACACATTCTTGTGTCTTCTCAGGTGCATGCTAACTCAATGCTGTTGGAAAAAATATCGCTTCATTGTCCAAGTTTTCAATTTTAAGAAAACAGCTTCTCTTTTCCTTTCAGGAATCTCTTGATCCCCAAAGGCTTTCCATCTGAAAGACCATGGGCCAGATTTTATGTGAGAGTTTACAAAGCAGAAGGACTTCCGAAGATGAACTCTAGCATCATGGCCAATGTCACCAAAGCATTCATAGGCGACAGTAAGGACCTTGTGGATCCCTATGTGGTGGTCATGTTTGCAGGTCAAATGGTAATTAGGATCCTCTTGATCACAAAAGTAGGCCTTTTTTTCCTATTACCTGTGCCACAGGCAGGTGATTATGCTGATGTCCTTTAACTTCCAGTTATATAAATTAGGTAAAACATGTATCTTGGTCATCAGAAAATGTTCAGTTCTTAAATTATGCAGAAATAAAGTCATGGAGACACTTAATGCCAGCAGATCTAGTATCAGCCTCCCAGCAGTAGGTTAGAGGCAGGCAGCAGGAGAGGAAAGAGAATTCTGTGACACTGTTACTGAAACATCAAGTTACAAGACAGTGATTTACCCAGCACGGTATTAGGTAAGTGCTATGTTCTGGTCTCCCTAGAGTGAAATAAGGAAGCAGGGCTGAAATCAGTGAGGATGGTTCAATCAGGGTTTCAGAGCTGTGTATTGATTTCTGAATTACTCTGAAATTCAGGACCCTCTCAGCTTTCCTGTGGGTAAAGTAAGCATTTTAGCAGAGTGGCACAGCATTGCCTGGCTTCATTGCTCCTAAAGCAACTTCAGCATCAAACATGGTGTGACAGATTATTGCTAAGAGGGGCTTCTGACTCTGGTGGAAGAGGAGTATAGAGGAGGTCTGGGGGCCTGGTTCCCCTGGGGTACACCCATGAAACACTGTATCAGGGAGCCTGTCTTAATTAGCGGTGTAAATAAACAAAGGATGAAAATGGAAACTATTTTAAGCCAGCAATGCTTTCTGTGTGCGAGGAAGCCTTGGGGACAGCTCCAGTTAGTCCTTTCCAAATGTTTCAGGCATGAGAACGAGGCTCTTGGTGCTGATTGCATGTTTTGTCGTGGATCCAAATTGCAAAGCACTACTTCTTAGACTACTGTGGGTTAAAACAGGCAAACGCATGCAGCGCCTTCAGGTTCGGTAGAGGGCTGATGAAGACAAGAACGGGTCACTGATGTGAGTTTGCACACTGGTGTGCAAAATATGGTTTTATAGGCAGTGTTGTTGGGTTTTCTGACTCAGTTCTCCCCGACTAATGTGAAAGCAGAAGTCATGCCATGGCCGGTGACTGCACAGACTGTGATACAGTCCTGCCATCGCCTTAGGTTTGGGGGAATAGCTCCAGGACCTACACCTCTTGCACATAGGCATATGTCCAGAACATGAACCACAATAATCATATTTTATGCTACATAAATTGCCTCATTTAAGGTAATCCCATTGGTACATGCAGCCTGGCATCTGTAAAGAGTTTACTCTTTTATGAGAAAAACTGCACTGCGTCACCACTACCCAGATATTTCAAAAGACATTTGAAGACATGCAGTTTGTAGCAGAAATGCCAAAGTCTGGCTTTACAGATACATTTACGTGGATAACGGTCCTGAAGAATTAGATTTTATTCCAGGCTATGCTGTTTGTGAGTGAGAATTCTTTAGCCATAATGTGGTCTTTTATTAGATATGGAGGGCAAAATGAACAAGCTAATAGAAAAGCCAAAGCACTTTCAAGATAGGATATTTGTACTTTAAAAAGGGCCATAGAGATGTTGCTATGCACAATTTCTGCTGTACTCATTGCCATTTTCCAGAGTTTGACCCCTCTGGAGTTAAGTTTTCTGGACTTTCATTTCAGGGCCGGACAACAGTGCAAAAGAACTGTGCAGATCCGGTGTGGCATGAACAGATAATCTTCAAGGAAATGTTCCCTCCACTCTGTCGAAGAGTCAAAATCCAGGTCTGGGATGAAGGCAGCATGAATGATGTGGCCTTAGCCACCCACTTCATTGATTTGAAGAAAATATCAAATGAACAAGATGGTGACAAAGGTAAAGGGTAAAATGTCTGTTCCAGGATATGCCCCTAAGGTAAAATCTACTTGCATGGGATCTTGGCACCGACTAATCCCATTTTAGGAATGTCCAGAGTTGAAGTGTTGCTTCTGAGACACCTTCTGTTGCTTAATTTCACATTATATTACATTGTGCTCAGTGCATGGAGGGTCTGACGTTGTTCTTGTTAAAGGGCTCCTGCATAATTTGGTACCATCTTTGTGACTGTGGCAATAGTCTACTCTAATCCATTGGGGATGACAGATGTAAGTTTACAGTTCATGTGCGTTTCTGTTAAGCAATGAAGCCACAAACTGAAAATCACTAAAAATCAAAGGCAGAGTGGGCTTGTGGTTTTGATCTACTCACTGGTAGCGAAGCGTTTATGTAAGGCTCAGCTGGGTGCTATCACAGCCCAGGGAGGCACCATGGGCTAGTGTGTTATGCTCTAAGTGAGGAGAGGCTCACTGTCTGGAGTCTTTTCACTCATGTTTGGGTCTACGTGTATAGCCTTGTTCATGTTGTGTGAGCTGTATGTGGAACATGGTCAGTTACCACAGCTCAGCAAAGGCACAGTAACTCCTTAAACCTGCCAATTCAAATGTGTATCTGAGTCCTTAGCCAGAAAATAAAAGAAAAATTCATATAAACTGAGTGACACAGACTTGGAAACAGTTTGAACTAAAGGAGAAAGCCTCCATCCTGTCCCAGCCCTTAGCCTGCAGCAGCAAGCTCTTTTTTCAAGAGGTGCAATAGATCTCCTGCCCAGCACGTGTGGTACCATGACCTTCTGAGAAAAAGCTCCAAACCAGCAGAGTTGCTTGGGTATTGGCAGAGGTTCCTTGGTGTCTAAGAATTGCCCTGCAAAGCAGAGCTCTGTGTGAAGTGATCCCCAACTGCACAGAAATGGGTCCAGGTTTGGCTTTTGGGGCATTAGAAGCAAGATTTCTTGGAGCAGACAGTGAGGAGAGCACACTAACACCTAACAGAAAAGCCACAAAAGGTACTTTATCTCCAGGGTTTTTGCCTACCTTTGGGCCTGCCTGGATCAATCTCTATGGCTCACCCAGGAACCACAGCCTCATTGATGACCACCAAGAGCTTAATGAAGGTTTTGGAGAAGGGGTCTCCTTCAGGGGACGTCTCTTCCTTGAGATTGCTGTGGAGATACTTTCAGGAGGAGCCCGTGAGTCGAAGTTTTCAAGCATTATGAAGGATATAAAATCGTCATCTAAAGATAAAAACTTCAAAGCACTCAAAGGAAAAGACAAAACTGAGAAAGCAGGAGAGGACCGAAAGACAGCTTCTCCTTCAGACAAGATGAACTCAACTGAAGTGGAAGTTGAGCCATTTGATGTACCTTTAGAGGTCAGTGTGATATTAAGAGATTGGTTGTCATGTGTCTCTAAACCTCCAAGGATGGCACTGGTGTTGGTATTTGGGATCAGGCCATATAATACTGTTTTTTGTGCTCCCCAGTTTCTCCATGCTTCCACATTCTTGGGCCTTCCCCATAACACTACAGCACAAATGGAGCATTTAGTGTGTACCTGTAACTCAAAAAACTATCAAGTAAGATTTGGTGTTCATAAAACTTAAGTCTCCTGTCCTATTATTCCTTTTGCACTGGCTGCATCCACACGTTCCTACTAGACACTTATGTAACTGAATATCTGCTAGAGAGTCCGTGTGGGCAGCTGGGAATTATACAGCCTGACTTCCTGCATTCATTCAAGAAAATCTGTAGTTGTCAATTGAAGTCAATAGAGAATCACTGACATAGATTTTGTTGAAAAACAGAGACAGACACAATCTAGCCTGATTTAGTCTCTTCCTTTAATACTGCATTGCCAATGTGGTGTTAGTGTCAGGTTGATAATCTCTTTAGAAGAAGGGCTGAAAATTATGTGCTCAATTTCAACCAGTGTTAACTGATGTTTGCCTAATTCCAGCTGTTGTATAGGATTATTACATCATGGGAAGATCTGCACTATGGTGCTTTGAGAAGGTTGGGCAGTTGTGGCAGGGCATGTGGGCTTGGGAGCTGAGCCAATGTTGGAGCTTTGATTCTCTGCTCCACCACGTCACTGTCTGGGAGCAACAGGAAGTGCTGCATATGCAAGCTCATTTCCTTTAACCCAATAAATAGGAAAAAAATATTCTCATAAGCAGTTTTCCTCCCACTTCAGTGTATCTACAACAACCTGACAGGAGGTTGTGACGAGGTGGAGGTTGGCCTCTTCTCCCAGTCAGCTAGTAACAGGACAAGGGGAAATGGCCATGAGTTGTGCCAGGAGAGGTTCAGGTTGGATATCAGGAAAAATGCTTTCACTGAAAGAGCATTGGAACAGGTTCCCCAGGGAAGTGGTGGAGTCACCACTGCTGGAAATGTTCAAAAATTGAGTAGATGTGGTGTTTTGTGATATGGTTTAGAGGGCATGTTCAGTCAAATTTGATCTTGATGATCTCAGCGGTCTTTTCCAGCCTTGATGATTCTGTGATTCTGTGTTGTGCCGGTTTGGGCCGAATTCAGGGAAACGTCCAAAAGGAACGTCTTCGCAAAGGAAGGCAGGTTATAGCCGCCCCTCCCCCACCAGGTTCGGGAAAGAAATATTCCTCGGAGGAATGTGAAAGAGAAAATAAAAACTATTTATTTAACAAACACACAGGAAAAGAATAATAATGCTAAATAACGAAATCTCTCGCTGTGGAGAGAAAACCTGAAAGATTTGAGAGTCCTTCTGTGGGTGTGGTCTCTCTCCTCCTCCTCCTTGCAGCTGGGTCAGCGTGGGGGGCCCCCCTCCAGGCTGGTGGAAGGTCTCCCGGTGGGGTTCTGATGTTCTGATGTTCTGAACCAGTCCAGAAGAGAAGAAAAAAAGAACCCAAAGTCCCAGAAAAAACCCAAAGTTTAACTCTCCGTCTCTCTCTGAAGAAACGGAGCCGGAAAAAGCTGGCTGAAAAGCAGGAAGGGTGCTTCCTCCACTCTTCTCCCCACAGCAGAGAGATGCAGAGGGGTAGTGACCTTGAAGCACAGACTGCTTTGAAAAAGTTCGTCTGGCCCTTTTTTCTTTCTCTCCCCTCTCTTGGGCTCAGTTTAAAGGCACAGAAAGGCACAGGAATCATATCCGGACATAGAGCGATGATAGGGGATACACATCATAAAGTCACCCCAAGACATGTGTCATTGATCAAAACTTTGGTTTTTGTGGTGGGAGTACCAGCTCACTTCTTAAGATATTTGTATCCTTTGTTTGTTCTGATTCTTGGTCTTACCACTCCATCTCTACAAGTAAATAGGAGAGGAGCAATTGTTGTTTGGTCTTGAGGCCTAGACTTGAGAAGTGCTCTTCCTTGGCCTGTGCCCTGGCATTTCTGGCATGAGGGCTGGCTGGAGCGGGTCAAGGAGTATGTTAGCAGAGAACTGGCATGGGTAATTGCATGCCAGTTGTGTGAACTTGTGGCCCGCTCTTGCTTTATTTACTCATATAGTTGTGAATGACCTCTGTTCTTCAGTTCTGCTCTGAAGACTGTAATAGAGGTGACATTCAAAGACATTTATTTCCATATAAATTTTCCTTTATATGCAAGAAATCCCTTATGGGTAGCTCAGACACTATGGTCTTAGGTCCTGGCTAAATACCTCAGGTAGAGAAACAAACCCTGTTGTAACACCAACGAACATCAATAGTAATAATAGGGATTTATTTCCGACTGCTGTGTCTCAGTTTCAAATAGAGAATGAATAAAAGGCAACAAAATGATACAGTGATGCTTGATATTCTTCCAGTTTTGATGTTCAGCAATATTTTGTGCTACAGTAGACAGTAATTGTATTTCAACTCTCTGAAAGGAAAAGCAGGAACAGAGGACATTACCAATAATGCGAAAAAGGTCTCATAGAGCCTCTGAGACAACAGAGGCAAATTATCCATCCCCACAGCACAACTTTATTGACCTATTCTGACAGCAAGGAGATATTAAAATTTGTTTTCTTTATAATGGGAGATAGATGCGTGTCATAGTCTCCAAGCCTTGGCCTTATTAAACACCCTGTGCTCTGGGTTTCATACTGAAAAATATAAAAAGCTAAAGTTACTCTGGTACTGTAATCTGTTTGTGCTGTTGACTTTGATATATGATGCTGCTAATCCTTTCACTGAAGACCTATGCTCTTTTGCTGCATATAGCAGAGGTTTTTCAAAATGAAGAGATCATGGGCTGTGTCAAAAAGTGTTTCTGCTTTGCAGAAGTCAGGGAAACAAATATTTACCTAGAGCTGATGTTTTATTCATTGCCTCACTCACACTGCAGAAGAAGCTAGTGCTGATCTTGCCTAATGGGCCTCAGTTTGCAGGTGTTGTGAAATGAGAAGGGTTTGTATGGAAAGATCACAGCAGCTGGGGTGTAAATTCGGGGAGAACTCAAACCATAAGGTATATCTCCTTTGAACTTAGTCTTGGCTTGGGGCTAATAGCTTGTTGTGTTAAGGACCCAAGAGCATCAGAAGTTATCTGGCCCTCCTTGACTGAGAGTCCATGCCAGGGACAAGCAGATGCTGGGTCTCCAGTAGATGTAAACAGAACCTAGCAGAGCCTCAAAACTCCACAAAAGACCATTACACTTTTCCTTCATGCTGTAAAAAATAATAGGAGGTAAAATAAATGCCAACATTTTCCTCCTTCTTCTCCAATAGATCTATGAAGAGAAATTTGAGGAATTCCTTCTCTTTGGGACATTTTTTGAAGCCACAATGATTGATAGGAAGTCTGGGGACAAGCCAATAACCTTTGAGGTTTCTGTCGGTAAGTGTGTTAAGGTCTTATCCAAAGCAGAGAGGCAGCCTCGGAAGCAAGGGGATGATAGGTGTTACTGACTGGTGTGTCACAGGACTCAGGAGTCAGCTTCAGAGTAGAGCTTACATTTGAGTTAAACCCTGATTATCATTTCTCTGGATAACTGCCTACCTGGGAATACTGATAGCTGGGCATACTGATGCCTAGCTGTCTTACGCCCAAAATGCCCTGTATTAATACAAATCCTCTCACCCACTTTATACAGCAACTTAGCCAGTATTTAGCCTCTTAATCATTTGGGAGATCAAACTCACATAATTTACTTCAGGCGGAGTTCATTCTGTTACATCTATTGCAATTAGTCCCTGGCTGTGAGGATCCCTGTCTATTGTCTTGGCCAACCCCACTGAGTTACCTGTGGGTCTGTGAGTATGGCAGGGGGGGTGATGTACAGCCAAGACTCGGGTTGCATGCACCAGCTTGTCCTAACATCCTCCTGGTAAGTCTTTTCCTCTTCCAGTGGAAAGCAGGACCGTACTCCATGAGCTCCTCATCACGGAGCTAGATTGTCCCTGGAAGCAGACTAAAGAGAAAATGAAGACATTTTCATGAACATTGAGTGCATATTTTCAAAGCAGAAGAACTTTCTCTTAAGAGAGAACCTTGAATTGGTCTCATTTCCCTTGCAGGGGTTTGATTATCTCTTTACCAGACCCACCAAGAGCCCAGGTGCACAGTAGCCCCCTGGCACTTCCAGCCTTTGTGCTCGTGTCCGTGACTGTGCTCAGCTGTAAGGCTTTGTGTGGAGGGAGAGATGCTGTGACAAACAGGGGAATCAATGAGTGAGACTGATTCCTGCTGAAACATAGCAGGAAGCTGAACTGAGAATGACAAGAAACTCATTTAAATAGCTGGGCAAGAAATGATAGTGATTCTTGTCAGAATTAATACTAAAGATGAATCTGGCTCTTAATTCTGGACCTGAACATCTATTAGCTACCTCTGTAGTGGAAATTTGGACCCAAACTTGGCAAGTTTCCATTATTTACACAAAAGGCTGAACCAAAAATTCAGATCAGGATGTCATATGGGGTGATTCAGCACATTCTTCTCCTGCAGGGAATGTTTTCTGTCTGTCTCTTTTAAAATCTGTAATCATCAGTTTGATGGATGTATCTCTTTCCCAGTGCTAATTGCCCTTTAAGGCAAAATCCTTTTCGGAGGATGATTGTATCATTAGCAGAGTTATCTGGCATTAGGCTTGAAGCTAGGGCCCCGAAGCGTTGTTATTACTAACTCTGCAACCCTACTATGCACAATTTACTTGTCTGAAAAAGTTTGTCACTTCTGAGATCAAACTTTGAAATGATCATCCATACGCTGTGAAGAAGACATATATTTTCTGTGTGAATCAATGCCATATCAGGGCTCTGGAGTATAGAAATATCAACAGCAGTATTGTTCTGGTTTCTGAATTTCTTTAGCAAAAGCTGAAGGTCCTGAGGGTCAGCAACGAGAGGATCACATCACTTAGTGATGTGATATACTACATATTATCACATGGGACAGGTAAGGAAGGACTGTCTTGGAACCTGACATTCCAGGGACAAACATAACCTGTCACAACTTATATAAACTGTGGTGTGGTTAAAACAGCTAAATGAACAGGAAGGGACAAAGATTTTTCACTGGTATGACTGGTTGTTTTCTTTTTCTAAACCTCATTCATGTTTATGACCTCCAAGTTAGACCTCTCCTGTAACCCTGGGTCTCTAGGTAACTTTGGAAGTACTACTGATGGGGTGTCAGCAGGAGCTGGAGGGAAAAAGAAGACACATGTTGGAGAAGCAGAAGAAAGCCTTCTGCATGAGGGGGAAGATGACATTTCTCATGACCTTGGAGTACCCCTGATATCTACCACACCTCCCGAGAAGCCACTGATCACAGGCGGGAACAGGTGAGGATCTGTGTTTCAAAACCTCATCATGTAGGACTCTGGTTCTAATTTTGTAATCCTGTGGGACTCATTGAAGAACCCTGGCAGCATTAAAGAGTTTGTGTGAAATGGAGGCTTTCAGGTCCTCAATTACATCTCTCACAACAGTAAATTTTTCAGTCTTCACTAAAGTGAACAGGCTCTGAGCCATTTTATACTCATCTAATCTTGGGCTCTTGAACCCTTTCTAAAAGGGCTGTGTTACACCAATTGTACATTGGGAAGCTACAGGGAAACACAGCTTCCTCAGTGCCATCCCTGGTTCAGGGTCCCACACTGTGATCACAAGTAACATCCAGCCAGTGTCTAGCTCCAGAAGCACAATATCCCATGTGAAATACTGATATCTGGTCAAGGCAAATTCAGCTTTCCAGAACACTTTCCAGAGCTAATAATTACAGACACAGACTTAAATAGCAAGTAATAATGGAAGTAGGAGGATATAGTCCTTGATAGAAGAAATGGAGCAATGGATGAAAACATGAAGAACAGTTCTTCTAAATAGCCTTGTTTATAAACAGAATTGTAAAGGTTTAATTCATTTGAAAGATGCTAATAAAAAGAAATATTTTCTTTGTTGCTTTGGTAGGTAGAACAATCCCTGATATTGGTGACTGCCAAGACTAGATGGTACCTCTTTCTTTAGAAGGCCAAGCAGTCTACAGACACAAGAACCAGGAGGAAAATATCCGCTTGGATCTGTTTGGTTTCTGAATTTAAATGTCTCTAAATTTAAAAAGCACTTTCCCTCTTTTCTGCAATCAATGGCTCACTTAGATTAAACAAGAGCTAGTGAAAGAAAACAAGAATGAAAGTATCATGGTAAAAAATTTTGGTTTTGCAGCAAGTAAAAAAAGAGAGGAGAAAAAACTCAGTGCTTGATAGAAAGATAGTTGCCTTTCCTCATTAACAGAACTGCAGATGTGGGTACATGCAGAGGGTTATTATCCTCCCTGAGAGAAGCTGGGGTTTTTTAGTTTTCCCTTAACAAGAACTTAGATTTAAAGAACCATTGTAAAAGAATGAATCACTCTTCAAATCAGCTATTTGCTTCTTGGCTTGCTCCCGTATTAATAAAGTTTTCTCTCATTAAAGATCCCTTTTCCTCAAATTTATGTAGAATGCTGCATCTTTTATTCCATCCTGTGCTATTTAATACAGTTTGGCCAGCCACAGATACCAATTAATGAGTTTTTCGCTGTCTTCTTATAATGGCATCTTTCTGGTCTCACCACTGGATATTTTTAGTACTAATCAGTACTTAATGGGATATCTAGTAGTTTAGATGAACTGCATTTTAGATTCATAAATGAATAATGGAAAATAAAAAGAAGAGTATGTTTTGGAGATTAAAACCACTAACTAATTAAAGGAACAGGCAGAGCAATAAGACTTCTAAAGCAGACACCATGAAATTTCCAGGAGTTTTCCACATTTATGTCAAGACTTATACTAAGGATAAGTTAACACTGAAAAAGTGATTCCTCAAAATTGTAATAGCGGGAATAATAGACACGAAATTTCAGTTTTCCATTTGAATTTTTTTATGACTATATACACTTCTTAGTAAATCAAATGAAAAGGCTCATAAGCTCTGTGAATTTCAGGTTAAGATGTTCAGGCCCTGGGAGATAGTTGAATTGATTTTCTCTCTTATGAAAGCACCAAAATTAATGATGCCCAAGGCCTGTGTAGCTCTCCTGTGCACCAAATTCAATGGGTAATTCTCACCTTGTTGGAGGTTATTGAGGAGAAAGTAAATGGAAAATTCTCTCTCTTTTGATATCACATAGGGCAGTAAAATGAAGTTATAGAGAAGATATTAATCTTTTTAAATGGAAAAAATTCACACATAAACCTCTGAGGGGTGTGTCGAAGTTTGGAGTCATTGATATGACACTCAAGAGCAACAAGTGATTTGGTTTCCATCAATTTGGTCTTGGCTTGGTGGTCAAAAACATGTGGTCAGTTCTATCTGAGATCACTGTGACTATCTGAGGCCTTTAGAGCCATGGCCAGAACAACATGAAGTGGTTTTTAAATGTTCATACACATTAAAAAGGTCTCCACCATCCCACCACTGGTATGGAAAATGAGGAGACCTCTGTTCCTCTATTGTTAAATCCAGTGGGGCCGAGCAATTAAATTTCATAAGGCTGTAGTATTTATATAAAGGAGGACAACGTGCTTATCAGGTACATGGACTTGACGTAGTACCTATTACAGCCTTAATCAAAACATCAAGCTTTGTGGCAGGTCTGCAGAGACTCTGGTTATGCTGGCATCCTGCTCATTTTTTTCAGTGCAAGACATTCATGCAGCTGAGCACACAAAGAAAGCAGAGTTACAAGAAGAGTCAATATGACAACTTAGACTTAAGATCAAAAGTGTGAAAAGAGATCAGTGGATGCGTTTTATCGCTGAGTTATTATGAGCTCGGTATTACTTTTACTGAGCAGGGCCTTGCAAATCAGCTTCTGACAGAATGTCAGTCTCCACAGACTCTGAAAAAGAGCATCTTGTGAAAGTAATGTGGTGTGGAGACTCTGCTTTGCCTCTCCCACTGTGCAGTGTGTGGAACCATTGCTTTTGAAGAGGTGATCAGATATTACTCTTTGTTCCTTTTTCTCTTGTGGTTTGCCACCATTAGTAGTATTTCAGAGCTTCTCTGCATGCCTTTTTGTCTGGCTTTTCTCCCACCCTGGAAAGCACTGAAATTAGATCCATTGACTTCAAACTTTTTCTCTTCAGGGATCTCACAGGTAGCATAAGTGATGCTTGTGTTCGCTCTTTCCAGGATTTACTTGTTAGCTCGTGAGAACACATCCTCTTATGCCTACAGTTTCTGTGCTGTGAGAGCACCAAACAATTTCTCTTTGCTCTGCCTCCCCTTGAACTGCTCTGTCACCTTCATGGTCTGCTCCCTACCTTGTTTTCACAGGAACTACCAGTACCTGCCATATGACGAGAGGAAACCCTGTATCTGTGTAAAGAGCTACTGGGGCAACCAGACCTTTCGATTGTACTACTCCAACACTCTTGAGAAAATGGCAGATCACCTGGTAAGTGGCAACCATCCTCCCAGGCTCCTGTACTCAGCAAAGTATAGCACTGAGAGGCCACGCTTCCCAAATCAGGCCTTCAAAATTTTGCCCAGCTGCATTCCTTGCTGTTCATTTTGTGAGAAAGCAGCTGATATTAACCCTTTCCCTTCCCCCCCCCCCCCCCCCCAATTGCTTTGAACTATTAAAGCTGCTCAAGTATTCCTGACCACAACTATTTTTTTTGGCCATAGCTCTGCCTTCTTTCCTCAGCAATGTCTTATTCTTTGTAAAAACATTTAAACAATTAAAATATGAGACACGGAGTAATTCTGTTTCCTATGGTTCTTCCTCTAATGTCTTCTTGCCATATATTTATGCTGGGCACTCCTTAAAGGAAAATATTTGCTCTTAGTTTTCCTAAAACATTGACAGAGACAGAATGGTGTCTCATCTCATGAGCAGTCACTCTGATGTCCTAGTCATAGTGTTTCCCATAATGATGTTTTTTTCCTACCCTTGTTTAAAGTTGACTATCAACAGTCTCAAGAAAGTAGGTGTTGTTTTTTTTTTGAAGTGACTCCTAATGTTGAATATTTTAATGTGGGGCACTCAGATTAAGAGTCTGATTCATCCCTCATTTATCCAAACATATCTCATGATCAACAACACTGAAGTCATACTCATGCGAAGTTGTATCAAGAGAAGAGAGTAACCTTATAAGCCAACATTTTGAACCCAGTTATTTGAAAATTAAACAACTGAAGATATGTATGTGGAGAGATATGTTTGTCAGTGCCCCTGAACACCCACAGGCCTTGCTGGAAATCCAGCTATTTATTTTAGTTTGTAAGAACAGACTCCATTCCTCATGGATAACAGCAGGTTTTGTGATGGACCTTACATATGGATTCAGGTGATCACTGAAGTCAAGAAGTTAACTCCAGCAACTTGCTAAAGTTAAGCAGCAGGGTTAGAAACAGAACCAAGAAGAACTAGCTTTTTTTCTCCTACCTAGCAGATAATGTTTTCCACGTGAGGATTGATCTTCCTCAAAGAAGTAAGAATGTAAAGTTGCTCCAAGCAGTAATAGCTTGGACTAGTAATTGGAAAGACTGGGAAAAGGTCAAGATATATCATGCTGCTGGAGTCTTTTCTCTGTGCACTTCAAGTATAGTGATATATCAAAGGTTCTTCCTGTCAGGCCACAAAGCTGCCTCCCTCATTCTTGCTAGTCATAAATGGTGCTGTAACACTGACAGAATGACAGAGTGCTCTCCTGTGCATAATGGCTTTTTCATGTGTTTTCCATAGGAAGAATCATTAGAGCAAGTAAAGGACTTGATCAAGGTTTCAGAGACTGCAGCTGAGGAGAAAATGAAGAAGACCCTAAATGGTTTTATCAATCAAAGCAGGTAATAACATTTACTAGATGCATACAGAAATCAAATTTAATGTTGGCTACAAATTCAAGGCTAAGACAAGGAAACTGACGATAATTTTTAAAAAGTACAGTAAACTTACTGAGATACATATTTTATTTATTCTGCTGCAAAAGCAAGGCCTTCCCAAATTGCAGTTTCTATTTAGACAGAGAAAATATTTATTGTTATTTTCCATATTCAGTATTGACAATAGATGACTGCCAATCATTTACATATTATTTTGGCTTTCCTGATTCTAAGAATATGTTGCATATGTGATAAGTAGGATTAAATAAAGTGTGTGATAGATACACTCTAAAAAAAAAAGACAAGGTTAATATAAAAACAAAGGATGCCACATATTGGTATAGATCCAGTGGGCTCTGTATCAAATGACATGATTGGGCTCAAAATAGATATAACCCCTTATTTCTAGATATTATTAACCCATTTCTGTGAAGTCTGGTGCAGAGGTTTCGGACTCTATTCTTTGAATCTTATAGGTGCATAGTATTTTAGACATTTTCAGCATCTTTGTCTTCTGCTTAATGTACTGCAGCAGTCACAGAACATTCCAATGTATTTTAGCACATTAGTATTCTCACATTAAAAAAAAAAAAGATTTAGAAAACTGTTATTCATGTGTCCTAGGGCGTTCATGGTCATTGCTGAAAAGAAGCCCAAAGGGTTGAACTACACTGCTCTGGACAAAAAGAGGCTCATGCTGTTCAAGCAAGAGTTGGTATGTGTGTTCTTTTCCTATAAGCATTGATGCAATGATGATTACTGAAAGCAAACTGGCTGTAGACATTTTATTTTGTTTGATTTCACCATATGGGAATGCTTTGTAATTAATACGAATATAGTGTCCATAAGCATGTTTTTTAATAAATCCCACTGTGCTTAATGGAGAGTTGTCAGATACACTAAAATGAATCAGAAGATGTTGTTTTTAAATACAAATAAGACACTGTTATAATGAGGTTATTGTTCTTGTCCACGCATCTTAAAATGGAATGATGCTGAGTTCAGTGGAAAAGCACCGAATTTACACTGCTGTTAGACATTTAACTACTGTGGTGCTGCTGAACTTCAAGACTAGTAAAGTCTGGCATTTGATATTCCTGGACCTAGTAATCTCCTCCAGGGAACCAGTGAGAGGAAACCAAACTAGGTGGAGGTCACCTGAGTATTTATCAGCTTTTTTTACTGCTTGTAGCGCAAAAGGTTGTGCCTTCTGTCAGGATCAAGGCCCAGTAATTCCAGGTGGCAATCACATATTTTTTGGGACTTCCATACATGCAGTATACACACAAACAAAGACAAAATGGAGGACATTCACTTTTTATGTTATTCAGCTTCAAAGAGTTGATCAGTTCTGTTGTGACAAAGAAACATTGAACAAAGTGTCTCCATCTTCTCTTTTTGGCTTGTATCAAAGACTGTTTCTCTTACAGTTCAAACTACTTGAGAATAGATGAAAAGTATATATTGTCTTTCCTGACTGCAGGAAGCAATGTCCAGTGATGCCAAGGGAATTGTTCAGCAGCAGAAAAAGAAGATGCCACTGGATGAAATGATTCGTGAGACTCAGAGCTTTATAGATAAAATTCGATTCTTGGCTGATGAGGTAATCCACACAGAATTCAGAAAAATTTAAAATCCAAGACTTGGCTTTAATTTTTGTAATCCCATGTGAATAATAAATCCTGCCTTGGTTATCCAAAGAGTTCTACTTCAGATATCTGGACCCAATCCTGCTTTGCATTGAGTGGAGCTGTTATCAAACCAGGGTAGGAAAGGTTGGGCTGTGTGTTATGGAGAGGATGTATCACAGATTTATTTTTTTTAATAAGGTCATCCCTGGTGGCTTGGAGAAGCCAACTTTCTGATCTGACCTCATGTCTCCACCTGTATGGACACCTGTATGGATTTGGACTGAGATGAGCTCAGGGATGTCTATATTATTTAGCTTGAGAATAACAGAAGAATTGATCTATTTGGTCGGGCCAAACTCCAGCCACTGGAGAGCTGTGCCTCTGGGAGCTGTCTGTGCTCACAAACCAAACAGGGCCATGGCTGTTCCCTGCTCAGAGACCAAGTGCCACAGTGGCATGGTTTGCATCCTACACACAAATTCTCTTCCTTCCTATAACAGAGTGGCCCTGCTTACAATTCCTCCAGGGAACAGCCCCTTGGCTGGTCTTTGTTTCAAATCCCCCTGAAGCTTTGCTTGGGGAAACATTATTTGCAACAGGGCAAGGTAATCTCACTGAGCATCATCACAAGGAGAAAAGATGATCATATGCCAGTGTTTGAGTTTGGTCCTGGTCCTTTTTGGTTTGCTGGTATAGATAAGTTGATGGTATTTCCATGGTAGTTACCTGTGTGGTCTGTGGTTATTTCCCAGATCCCTAATTTTAGTTTCTCCTGAAATGATTTATGAAGTGGGTGCTCCTTAATCACTCTACAAAGCTCTTTACCTTCAGCTGTCATTAGAAATGGAGGTGTGGACAGCAAAGGATGAAGTGCAGCCTCTTAGTTCAGGTGCGCATCTGCCACTCCACAGGAGCCAGGAGGTCATCAGCTCTTAGTAAGAGTGTTTCAACAAAAATATAATGGTGGTGGCTCACAGAAAGAATTCAGTTTTAGTTCAACATTCCTCATTTAACAGCCGCAGAATACAGTGCCCGATGTGTTCATCTGGATGATCAGCAACAACAAAAGAGTTGCATATGCAAGAGTCCCAGCAAAAAACATACTCTACTCTCCAGCGAACGAGCAGAGAGGCAAGGACTGTGGGAAGATTAAAACTCATTTCCTGAAAGTAAGTCTTTGGCACTCTGCAAACACAGGTAATTCCTGGGGAGCATTTGGTATTCAAATTTCTTCCAGGGATTGTATTTTACAGATTCATCTTTGTAATGTAAAAATATGTACAGTTTTGTATCTGCCATTTATTAATATTTGCTTCTTACATTTATGCTTGTCATTCTTTAAGCACTCTATCATTGCCAGGCTTTTGATGTATGAGTAATTAATTCCCTTACTACTTGTTATGGCAAGTATAGAACATTTTTTATCAATGGCTATATACATAAACAAATGGAAAAGTTCAGCCTCTTTGCTGGCAAAAACGTCAGAACGCAGCTTATGAAAGTCTGGGAGGAGACTGGTGAGAGATCAGCACTCAGCAACTCAGCAAGGAAACCTAGGTATTCAGGGGTAATACAGGAAGTATTTGTACTTTCTATTTAAAACATGTCTAAGTTTGTGCAGTATATGTCCAAAATACTGTTAAGGGATTATTCATGTTGAAGGAAAGCCCTAGTGGATATACTCCTACAAAGGCAGGGGGACTGGTAGTACCTACAGTGGAATATTGTGCAATGTGATAGCAACTGTGACCATCAGGAAAAACCCAAATGCTCCAGACAACAGTAACTTCATATAATGACTTTTTAGTGGTTTTTCACCTTGGGCTTCTGGGAATACTCCCATAATGCACAGCTAAAGAGCAGATAAAAACATCTAAGATCCTGAGATACTTGCCATAGGAACTTGCTAAGCAAAGTACTACTTGCCTGCATGAAATAAAGTATTCCACAATTAACTATCCAGCCCCTTCAGTATCAAGAATTACCTTAGGAACAGACAATACTAAACTCTGAACTTAGCAGATCTAGATGAAGTGGGAAGGAAGAAAAAGGAAATTATAGGTCAAGTCTAGTAACATTTTATAGTAGAAATGTTTTCTGACCTGCACAATGGAGTAGTATTTTAGTAATACATGGGACTAACTACTGGAGACCAGCAAAACGGCATGAAATGGAAGGTGGGCTGAGGTCTGACCTAAGTAGGGCATAAGACAGCACTTATATGTGTGCTGCTATAAGGTAACGTGCACAAACCTCTCTATATTAGGCAGTATGCAGTTTACATAGGCTGTTAGTTGAGCAAACTACTAATTCCTTCCCTAAGAATCACAGAGGTTTCTTGTGCTAAATGAGTCTTGGGGCCACTCACTGTGGAGAAATGCCATGTATCTGTATATTATCTCAGAGGATGCTTTTTTTTACTCTGGCTTGGTGAGACTCAGCATCCAGCCATCCCTCTTGAGCTTGTTGGTGATGCTGGATTTTTTCTTAAGCTCCCAGGCAAGCGCCCGCTGGGCTGGACTGTGCAGGCAAAGGTGGACATCTACCTATGGCTTGGACCTACCAGCTGTGCCCACAGTGCCATGGAGAATTTGCCTGTAGGATATGAGATTGAATTGCCGTCTAACACCAACTCAGGGCATAGTGTGGTGCCTTCACCTGCTTGCCTGCTGTATAAAAGTAAGACATTCTTTCTTCTCCATATTAACAATTAAGAGAAATGGCCTCAAAAGCTCTAGTTCTGAGTGTGGTACAACCCCTATATAAAGTAACTGTTCCAAGATTATAATGGCTTTGCTTCTTCCCATTAGAAAAAACTGGCTTCATTGCCAAGTCATCAGTTTTCCACGGACACTTCGTAGATGTCGGAGAAAGAAAGAACATGTTCTCTTGCATTTTCTGTTCCCTGTCCCATGGACCTGCTTCCTTGCAGAGGAAGCATCCCTCAGTTCTCCTGATGATGCATGGAACACCTAGTTCACCTAAAAGAGTGATGGGAGTTAAAAACTGGCACTTAGTAGCCTTGCAGTAGAGACCTACACAATTGATTTTAAGTGAATTCAGATGTCTTGCACAACTTCTGAGTGTCTCAGGTGTTTCTTTAGTGAGACATCACTAGCAGCAGTACCCCTCATCAGATCCTGGTTAGACAGCAGCTGATGAATCTTGCCTTCCTACCTGTTTGCTGCACTATTTCCATGGAGCTGATGTTACTGTTTTCTCTGCCATGATGTAGCCCCGCACCTCTTCCAGCTGAGAGCCCACATGTATCAGGCGAGGGGGCTCATTGCTGCTGACAGCACTGGACTTTCTGATCCTTTTGCAAAAGTTACCTTCACATCACGCTGCCAGACCACAAAAGTAAGTTCCAAAGTCTCTTTTGGTGACTGAAAACTTTTATTTCTTTTTTTTTTACAATTAAGCTATGAAAAGGGAAAACCTTAGTTTTGCAAGGAGGCACCTAGCAGGAAAATTTAGATGCCTGCTGTTAAAGACCAGATCCCGAGAGTCCACTACAAACAAGGCAAAAGTTTACGTGTTGCCAGCTACTCTAATAAAAGGTGCAGCAGCACTAGTTTATTTCAGCTCAGATACCAGATTCTCTGGGGCTATTGAGACTTTGTAGCTAGCGTACCTTTCTTCACATCTTTTTTTACGTGATTTAAATTTGGGCTGTTGTCATTGCTAGGTATAAAGGTGGATATAAGGATGAACCCTCATGGTTCTCTTTTCCTCCAGTCTATGCATTCAGTCACTGAGCAGAGTGAAGACCTTTCTATGGCTTCTGTAGGCATGTGAGTCAGCATGGCCCTTTGTGATGGAATGTGGCAAAGCACACTGGTGGATTTAGAGTGCTAAGATGGAAATGAGCTGAAAACAGAGAGCTGGGAGACTTAAAGGATGCTAAAATATGCCCATAGGGAATGGTCTTCCATCTCCATCAGGAAACTCCAGGGATCAAATGGTCTCCTGTGGGGCCTCTAGAGAAAAGTGGAAATTTCTACAGTTTCATCAAGAAGGGTTGAAGTACAGCTCAGGCGAGTGAGCAGAAGGACGGTCTCTCACAGAACATGAAGACTGACTTTCAAAGGCCCTGAGCCCTTCACAGCTGCCCTGGAATTAAAATTGGGCAAGAATTCTGACAATCATGCCACAAAGAGAATTTGCTGAGCCAAATGTGGTTGTGCTTCACACCAATCATGGTCTTGCTTCAGAAAAAATATTTAACTCTCCCATCCAGCCCCTCCCCCCAAAACTTCACAGACAACTCTTTTAATTTATTAATTATAAAATTCCTCTGACAATTTATTCTGTTACAAAGCAAGTTCTGTTGCATGTGCCAAAGGGAGCAAGAAATAAAAACCTTTCTCTAAATTGTAAATGCCTACTTGTGCTACTTTTGCCTCAGGGTTATTAATTATTTTTTCCTGTAATGTGATTTTAACTTCTAATAGAAGACGGTGAATGAATCCAATTCAATTTGTGTCTAGATGCACCAGATTCTGGAAAGTAGAATTTGGCCCAGTGGTTTATAGGCACAGAAGTGTTAAGTTTATTCACTGCCTGAATAAAATATTGCAGCTGATAACTTGCATGTTTTCATAAGAGTGTCAGCCAAGTGCCAATAAATGGTGGTAAAGAGCCTTATTTCCATTCAAAAGAATGATAGCAGGTTATGAGTCATTTTGCAGATGGCACATTTTTCCTCTTTAAATGTTATCTTTGTTAAATATATTTTCTGCCTAGACAGTTAAAACATTGTCTATGATGAAATGCTATGAGCCTCCACCTAATTCAAATTACAACAAATTAAAAACTTTTGATTTATTTTGAGTGATTCATGAAAATATCTTTTTTTTTCATAAAGTATTAAGTGTCATTACACAGAACTAAAAATAAGATTTAAAAAATGTGCCCTGGAGAAGTGAAAACTGGCCTCAGTTATGGCAAAGGGTTTATTTTAATAGCACTTGCCATGTGCCTGCTTTCCTAAACCAACAGCTTTCCTCTAACTTTAATAATGAAGTTTGTCTACACAGACTGGTTGTCAGGTATTGATATGCTTGTCAGGGATTTGTGAGGCAAACAGGGAAATGGAGAAATTGGAGATACCAGCCTCAAAGCGAAAGAGTCGTGTTCTTTCGACTGGGAGGAGGTGCTGAAAAATGTGATGTCTCAGACATGACGTTGTTCAGGCTGTGGGAAAGGATGTCACCAGCAGATGAGCATGTCCTGCTGAAGGACAGCCAACCAAACAGTTCATTAAACATTTCCTCTCTTCCATAAGATCATTTCTCAGACATTGTCTCCCACCTGGAACCAGACACTGCTCTTCAACAGCATTGTCCTTCATGGTGACAAAGAGGAGATCACCCAGTTCCCACCAGAGATCGTCATTGAGCTGTATGATGATGACGCAGTGGTAAACTCAAAATTATTCTCACTAAAAACCTGGGCTCCTACATCCTACTGCAAGCATAGAAGCAAAGCTGAATCACTGAATAGGCTTTAAACGGATCACCTTGCAGAATAGAGCTCAGTGTTACTGTGGTTTGCAGTTTAGCATCTGAGAACAGCCCTGAGATTCAATACATGTCCGTGCAAAGATGTGGCCTCGTATTTTCCCCAAGTGAATCTTGCTCCCAAAGACCAGAAATCAGAAGCATCTTGCCCCCAGGTCCCTTGAACACAACTGTAAATATTGTATCTAAGTCTGGGTCAAGACCATGCAGATTCTGACACAGTCTCACTGACTGAGTATAGAGCTCAGAAATTTTGGATACTCGCAAGAGCTAATAAGTACTCAGCTCTTCCTTTTCATAGCTGCCTTGCATCTTACCTTAGCCTTTCCTCACAAGAGGGTTTTTTCATAAATACTAAGCTCTGCATCATCTTGGCTACTATGACTGTTGTGAAATCCAAATGCATTTGACCCCTGTATTCTCCTTTATTTAGGGTAAGCCAGAATATATTGGGTCTACAGTGGCTGCCCCTGTGGTGAGACTTGCTCATCAAAACTATGAACCACCAAAACTTTGTTACCACCCACTGCACTGTGGTAGTCTTTCAGGAGGAGACCTTCTTGCCACATTTGAGCTTCTGGAGGTAAACTTGACTTTCTTGACAATTACACTTTTACATCCTGGGGCTCACAAAAGGTGCCATGGCATCAAGGTCTATGACCATCTTGAATTAATAGGAATTGCAATGGAAGCCATTGGGATTCATGTCACCCCCTCCACCCTGTCAGGGGCTACTGCCCACACACACACCGCTGCCAGCCCTTCACACACTGTAAGCCACCTTTGCCTGTCACTTGCCCTGCCCTAAACTGTGCTCCAGCCTGAGAAATTGTGAAAATCCCACTGCCATTGCAATGACCTGCTGTTTGGAGCAGCACATGGCCCTGACTATCAGCCTTGAAGCTCCCAATACTGCTTTCACTCTCAGCAAAATGAAATGGCGAATAATAAGGATTGGATTAGGGTGGCTGAGTTTTCAGATACCCCTACTGTATTAAAAGAAACATTACATGGTTTCCAGCTGCAAGACAAAAGGAAAATTCAGTCATGGTAGATGCAGGACTGGAGTGTATCATGCTGGAATTTCAGGCAATTTCACTGAAATTTGCAGAGCCACCAGTTAAAGGCAACTTTCATCTGCTGAAAACCTACAGGAGTTTATTCTGAAATCGGAAATGGGAAAAATGTAGAACGCCATAACATGTTTTACAGATAAAACAGGTTTTTAATCAAGATAGCTAATTATGTTTTTGGTGAAGGCTTGAAATATAACACCATGTGGAATATTTCCTCATTATGGTGGTGTCACAGGAGAAAGTGGGAGCTTCAGACAAAGTTCATTAGAGAAGCCCTCCTGTTGAGTCACAAGGTGCAGAAAGGACCCCCTTGCTTTCTGAACTTCTTCTCAGAGAGGAGCCTGAGTGTGGCTGGGTCCAATCTTAGATTCTCAATGGCTTAAGTCTAAGGAATTACAGAGGTGTGAGGGAAACTTTCTGTGATTTCACTTTTTGGTGAAAGAAAGAGTTATATTTTGTTTTGTTATCTTTTGGGACAAAGAAGCAACACTATTTAGGGGATATATTCAAATATACTACTAAGAATTCTCCAGAAAGTTGAGAAATCATTTCATGAAAGGAAATGAAATCTTACCATTTCAGTGAGTACCAGTCTGGCAAGCTTTAGTCCGTTTTCCTGCACTTCATGTCATTCCAATCCATTTTATTGTTTTCACTTTGTTTCAGAATTTCCTTTTTTTTTCCCCCAAGCATTTCATTTCATCAATTTCTTCTCCAATCAGTTTATTTCACATCATTCCCTGATTTCAGAATTTCAATGAGGTTCATTTTGGGAAGTTTTAGTCATTTCCACTGCACCTCATTTTATCCCAATCCCAAAGCACTCTGAGAGCCGATGTGCTGTTGGCTTTTTCCAACATCAGGGGATTCCTGATGGTGCTCTGTGTGAGGAAGGAAACAAAACTCTCTCATCATTGATTTATTCTCATTCTGAACCCATAACCTTTCCTATAACATACCATTCTTGATAACTCTGAGCTGCAGGTACTGTTTGATTCAGCTGAAGAGCGTTGTGCATGAAGTGAATGCTCCTTTCTCCTTTCCAAATAAATACAGTGTCTTGCTGAAGGGATAAAATTAATCTTACAATGAAGCATCCTGGCATTTAGAGAAAGAGTACACCAAAAAATACAGACTAATGAATACTGAGAGTCTTGATTTTGCTCAGGGTTTATTGAATTTTTGATCAAAAAAAGCAAAATCCCTTTGTAGATCTTCATGCAGGTATTTCACTCTACTGTCATTTGAGTACTAGATAATTTTTCATCTCTTGTTCTGTGCAGTTATTATATTAATTGCTTTGGATTTTTACTGATAAAATGTAGATCACATGTGCATGTGCTGATCTGGTATGATCACGTTATTGCTGATAATTACGTGAATACTTACCTCTGCTGCAGGTGCTGCTCTAGATATCGTGTTTTCCTCCCATCTCTTCCTTCACCTACAAGGTACCAAGGAACACATCCTTTCTCCACTATGGTAATTAGACTCCCACACAACCATACATAGCCTGGTTAAATGAAGCAGAAGATTTCAACTTCACAGACCCTTTGAGAGCTGTATCTCACCTGCTTCACCTCTCAGTAGTGACAAGTTAGCTTAGGAATACTGATGCACTCCAGGTGCCTTGCTTCTTTTCCCAGAAGCTGCATATACAGTACTCCTCAGGTACCATGCTTCAGGTGAAAGCTGAGAAGAGCTCTGTCTGTAGGTTGTTCCCTGCTGCCACACCCTGAGCTTCTGACAGGACTCATCATCATGTGCTGCCTTCTGCTGCTTTACGTAGGAATTCGCTAAATCAGGCCAGGCTTCAGATGGGCCCTGTATGGAATGAGAAGGTCATAAAGACACAGTTAAAAATTAGGAAGGTGTTGGGAAACGAAGCCAATGAGCTTTGTCACAGAAGGTACACCAAGCAGGCAGCAAGGCCTGGAGCACAGCAGGAGGCAGAGATGGTCACACCTCAGAGCTGCTGTGGAGACTGCTCTCCTCCCACCCAGCTGGAACAGGGCAGTAATTTACACCCAAATATGCTCCTGGAGGTGGGGCAGGTTCATGTGCAGTCACACACAAAGAATAGAAGTGCTGCCTGCCACAAGATTTTAGTAGCTGCACAGAGAAGACTCAGCCCTAATGCTGGACAGGTGGTTTGCAAGTTCTCAAAGGGTGAGAGCACGCAATAATGCAGGGACACTCTTCCAAAGCAGCTGGAGAATATTATGTCTCTGGCAAACGTGTGGTTTTGCTGATGTGCACTGTCTGTTGACTAGCTCTTTTTAACTAGAATCAGATCTAGAATCTTCCTGTGGAAGTCTTCCGGGCAGTTTTGCTCAGGTTGTTTTTTTTTTTAATAAAATTACCATGCTTTCCATTTTTAGTAAATAGAATTACTATGCTTCAGTACATGCATGTCTTTAGGGCAAACTATGTCCTACTAGGACAAAGAAGCCCTTTTTTCAGAAAGGCTCATAAACCCAATCTATTGAATACTCTTTCTGCTGTGTGTTTTAGCATCACAGCATGAGAGCATTTTGAGTCACATTCCTTTCACAGCATAACTGTTCTGCTCTGCTGCTTGTCTTATAAAACTGATTAAATTGGAGTGTTCTTTGTGCCATTATCAACAGATTTCTGATATTCTTCTGATTATTCTTACAAAAACCAGCCTGAGTTAAAATTGCTTAATTTTTCAGATTCCTGAGTCAGATCCAGACAGACTTCCCCCACTGGATCCACCAGATATTGGCCAGATTTACTCAGTCCCAGCTAACATACGGCCTGTTTTAAGCAAATACAGAGTGGAGGTGAGATACTTCGAATATTTCCCCTTCCTAACCTCATCTCCTTTTATTCTCTTATTGAACTGTAACAGTAACTGATGATTTCACAATCTTGATCAATAGGATTCACATGAAAATAGCATATAAATCCCAAAATGGATGTGGTAAATTCAGACCAAATTGTTTCTCTGAGGCTGGGCATGTGAGGCTGGGCGTGCAACGCTGCGCTTCCACTGAGAGGAACAGTGGGGCTGTGTCTCAATCCTGACCTGCTGGGAAGGGACTTCTCTCATGGCAGAGCATGGCTGGTGGACCCACATTCTGTGCAGCCCAAGGAAGCGTCCACAGGAGATGTTCCCCTTGGAAATGACATCACTGGAGCTGAAGTTTGGCATCAGCTATCTCGCAGGCTTTTTCTGGGTCCCAGACTTCAGCCAAACAATATCTTCTGCCTGTGTACAAATGTCTACACCTTCCCTGTCCTTCTCTCTTGTATGATTTGTGTCCAAAGTAGCCTTATATTAGAAAGCTGGGAAAAGTGGCAGCTTTTCCTGTCACTGTAATGCCTGATGCTGCCCAGCCTCACCGTTCACTGCCACTCATTCTGCAGCCTTCACACCACCTGTTTATTAACCTATTTCCCCATGCCAAGTCAGGGTTTCTGCAGGCTAACAGTGTTTCTCTCTGCACACCACAGGTCCTGTTCTGGGGTGTTCGAGAGCTGAAGAAAGTCCAGCTCCTCTCAGTAGATCGCCCCCAGGTTCTCATCGAGTGTGCAGGGAAAGGAGTCAAATCCTCTGTCATACAGAGCTACAAGAAAAATCCCAATTTCACTGGCCTTGCAGACTGGTTTGAAGTGGTGTGTACAGCATGCTGCCCCTTGCCTGTCTGTTCTCTGGTTAGGCAACGTGTTAATTACCTTTATTCTTCCTTTCTTGTCAAATAATTTCCTCCGTGTCCTGATTAAAAAGTAAGTGATGTCAGTTCTCGTGCAAAAGCTACTGATTTGAAAACGCTTTAAAGGACTTCTGTTACAACCCTATGATAAAAGATTATGTTCTTCATGTTATGTCCCAAGTAGACAAGGAAATATGTTGTAATCAGATTTTCACTGATATGTTGGAACTTGTGGGCAGCTAATAGAAATATATTTAATATTTTTCCTCCTCCTTTCCCATTTTGCTGGGTAGTGTTCAATTTTCTTTATTTTCTTTCTGTTCTTTTAACTTTCCTTTGTGTGTTACTGGGCTATTAAGGGGATTGATAATTTCCGGTTTATGAGCTCAGGACCTCTTCTCATTGTCACACTCGCTTTTATGAACTGCAGTTATGTATCACCTGTTGGTTGAGTTATAGGAGCTGGCACTTTCAGTAGACAAAGGTCAGCATCAGAAAAACCAGTCCGTTCAATTTGCTCTTGTTGCTACAATCGATGGAGACAGTTTTATTTATAAGAGAAAAATATATCAAAACAATAACATGGATAAGGAAGTACAGTTTCTACAGTATTTTAAGCTTCTATTGTGTATGTCCTAAGAGCTGTTTTCCTCTTGGTAGCTCATCCTACAAGGCATGTAACCACCCAGGGTCCACGTCTCGTTGTTGGACAAACTGAGGCAGACAGGGTTAATAGTCTTCAACACAGCAGCAATGGCATTAAGACTCACAACTTCCCACACTGCATTCCATCCTTCTGAACACTCCTGATTCTCCCAGTTTATTCTAACAAGAGATGCTTGAATATGACAGCATGGGATTCAACTCAGCAGCACAGCCTGTACAGTCCACTCTATATTCTTAAGAACAAGGCTTTCTCCATATTTTGCAGAAAACAAAAATCATATTGCCTATGCTGAGTGCGTTTTGCATTATGAGTATGTTAATAGCTGAGGAGGAGAAGGGAGGGAGGGAGGGAAGAGTAGAAGCCTCATTGCTATGCAAGAGAAATATTCTATACATGTTTTATATTCTCTAGCAATTCTCTCATGCTGCTGTCTGTCCTCTGCACTAGGAGCTGCCTGAAAACGAACTCTTGCATCCACCATTAAGCATCTGTGTGGTTGACTGGAGAGCATTTGGGAGGAGTACTCTTGTTGGAACACATACCATCAATTGCCTTAAGCAATTCCTATGTAAAGCCCCACTGGGTCCTCAAGCTGCACCTAACAGAGTAGACATTGCAGAAATTGAGAAAGGTAAATGTTCAGCTCTGACCCCAAATAAAAAGATAAAGTATCTACTTAGAGGCTTACAGTTAGAAGTGTGCTTTATTGTGTTGAGCATAGGGTCAAACCCTTAACCACATGATTATTTGATGATCATCAAATGCTACGATAGTATTTCTGGCAAAATCTCACCTAACTTGCAAAGTTTCAGTCTCAGCTTCACCTGAGTCATCCCAACCTGCTGAGCTATCCCAAGAAGAAGCAGTTTTAGCTGATCACATCTGCATCGAGGTGGAGCAGGGTAAATGGACAGTGGTAGAGCCAGACCCATCCCTCACAGCACTTCCTGCCACTGAACCGGAGCACTCTGCCTCTGAGCCAGGGAAAGAGAGGAAACAGAAGGTGGGTACAGCTGAAGCTACCAGCTAACTTCCTCCTGCAGTCTTGAAGACTTTAGCCCTTCCTTATAAAGTGGTAATCTGCTTGCACCAGGTTTAGATATTTTGGGTATTGATGTTGACACCCCCACTATCTTGCTGGCCCTTAAAAGAACTAGTTAACAGTGCAGCTTTGACCATACAGAATTTCATTACTTCCAGTAATACATTCTTAAAATACTTGCAGACTCAAGTGTGAGAAGCCAATTTGTATCTGAATGTTTGCATCCCTTAAAACATCATTATTTATTATCTGTGTAGATTTGTCTGTTGTATGGGTTGCTCCTATGGCAATGTCTCCGATGTTTAAAGTTTTGGCATAGTCAGTAGAAAATACAGAGATAGCTTTAATAATATGATGATCACGGTGAAGTGTCTTGGAATAAAAGACAGAGACAGGAATTCATACTGCATTTTATTTAATTCTTGGAGGCTGAAATTGTCTATGTATACATCTGTTCATGCTTAATGTCACGAGTCAGATGATTAGTTTTAATCAGTTCTAGTGCTTTCACCATCTTTTGGCAGGATATGAAAAAATCTATCCGAAGGTCAACAAAGAGGAGAAAAAGAACGATTGCAGATGAATCAGCTGAAAATGTTATTGACTGGTGGTCAAAATACTACGCTTCTGTGTTCAAAATGCAAAAGGTGAGCATGTCCAAAACTCTCATGGATGAGCAATGTTGTAAAAGTAGATTTACTGCTGAATGATTATTTTTTGGTATTACACTCATAATGAGGAGTTCGTCCATCGTGTTTTTCTTTTGAAAGGCAAAAGGAATTTTTTCCAGTGAAGGAAAATCTGAAGACAGTGAGTAAATTATTTGCATTTTTCTATTATTTTTCACTACTAATACTTTCTCTAGTATCTCTTCTCTCCTATTTTATTGGCAACATTTAATGTCTGGTAACAGAGTACTGTTGGTGTACTGGGCTCTTTCTTCTACCGCTGGTGAGATGATGGGTAGGTTAAAACTTCAGAACCAGTGTTGGGTTAACATGAATTTCCTGTCATTTGAATATCATGCATAAAGATTAGCAAAGTTAAAGTCCTAAAGGATATGAGATAGAGATGATCCTGATCTTAGGCTGTGTTTGTAACAGGTTCAGAAGAAGACGCTCCTCTCAATTTTGAATCCAGTTCAGGATCAGTGATGCAGGAACAGCTTCTGCTAGGAGACTTGCAGTCACGTGTGTTATTTCCGTAGCTGGAAAGCTTTATCTAGCTCAGGTTCTAGGATATATTTTTTTTCTCAAGAACCTAAAAGAATTGGCCAGAAACAGTCTCTGTGTGCATATATGTCTCCATACACATATATTCCATGGCTTAACAGGTTCTCCCACAATCAAACTAAACTCTGGAAAATTTTATTTTCAGACAAATATGAGTGCTTGAGAAGGCTGGGAAAGTAAACAAATATTTAATGTTTACACAAAGCTGCTATTCAGAATGAAATTAATCACCTTTTCATGCCCAAGCTGACCACACTCCACCAGTGACTGAGGTGGTTTAAAGGGGGTGTTGAGGTTGCTCTGAATGGAAGACATGACCTAAGTATCACAGGAAATAGCAGATAAAGGTGCTTCAGTGATCATCACAGCTGCTGAGAGATGAGGAGGAGATCAGTTTCTGAGTGAAGCTCCCTTGCCCAAATAGAGGAAATATTTACACAAAAAATGTCCTACAGAGATGTGATGTTCATTTACAGTTGTGACATCCACCCACAGGCCATTCAGGTAGTTGTGGCATATTGGTTCTAACTGATGACTTTAGACCTTTTAAATTCTCTTCTGATCATTTTTGTCACAAATTTTCACCTGTGATGATAAGCACTATATACACAGGACATCTCTGACATGAAATATATATTTCTAAATATTTAGTGCTGTCAAACACACATGAACTACTCAAAAAATGAAAGTAAACTCAAACCCCAGATTTCAGCTGAAGAACGGAACCATCTCAGTGTAACTTTTGAGGGCTCATCCTCTTTTTGTTAGGAAATCCCCTCTCAGTGTTTGGAATCTGACTTTAGTCTGGTCTACCTCCTCCCATTTCTCACACTTCTAGGCTTTCACCAGGTGATACACCCTATTTTGTGATACCTTTAAACAGAGAAGAACTTGGGTCATACTGGTATCTGAGCTATCAGCCTAAGTAGCAGCTTTCAGTTTTAAACAAACCTTAAATTTTATGTGAAAGCTGTTAAGATCTGTTTATTTGCATTGGGGAGGAGTTAGAGAGGGAGGAAAAGGGTGGTTTGGGAGGTGGCATCAGGGAGGGAGTCATACAGGACACCATCACACTTGGTCCAACAAGCTCATTATGAAGACTGGTAGCCACAGAGAGCAGAAATTATCACCTCTCTGCCTGAGAGGACCAGTGGTAAAAGTGAAGATCCTTATGTCTGGCAGTAGAGGAATAAATAGAGAAAGAGCAAGGGGGACCCTTCAAAAATGTGTTTCGCATCCTTATCTGAAGCATTTTATGTGCTTTGCTTACTAAAACATACATGATGTCATTAAATTTCAGCAGATAAGCAGACTTCTGACCACATAGCATTGACCATAGAGGACGAGCCAGACAAAAAGAAGAAGGATAAGACATTGAAAAGGATACAGAAAGAAACTTCAAACCTAGCAACACTGCAGGTAAGAGATAAGCAAGGCTGAGGTAAGGCTGTTGTTATTCGCTGTCTCTCCAAAGTTTGACATCAGCAGCTGAGTTTGACAAACTCTCTTTACATATATTTCAGACACTTTAAAACAGATAAAACACACTAAATTATAGTGATAATGCCCTTCAGCACAAGGGACACAGAGGAAACCACGGTCTCATAGGGTGGATGTGGCCCACTTGGTCTTAGACATAGAATTCATTGGTGTAGACAAACCCAGAGAGACTTCAGTGAAATTCAGTTTTGCTGTTTGCATGTAAAATACTGTAGTTGGAAATCTCAAATTTCATGTTAGAAATATTCCAGCCTATTAAGAATGTCTTTAAAAAGAGATGGAAAGCATTGCTGTGATGGCTAGTGCATCCTCCCTGATGGGAAATAATATTCAGCTCAGATTAGATTTGGTTGGGTAATGATAGAAGGAATTCAAAGAAAACTGTATGGGTTTTGCAAAATGTCTGGAGAGATGAGAAGTTTGAAAAGATTAGGACTGTTTGAATTGGATTGTAGCTGAATAAATGGGATTTTGAAACTGCTGTTGCCATTTTTTTAGAGACGGCAGTTATATAGGCCCTTCTATTTCACACTGAATAACACTTGATAAATTACTGGGGGAGAGTATTGAAAAAACATGTTCTTTGAAAAATGGTTTGGTCTTTGGAGCTATCCTATCTGTCCCCACAGCACTTTATTATTGTCTCCTTTGCTCTCAATTTCTGACACATTAACATAACAGAGTGGGTCAATACAACAAAGGCACGATGCTGCGAAGAAAGAGAAGCAAAGAGCAACACATCCACGCTTTTTCACTCACACCAGTGCTTACAAATGTTCATTTTGGCCCCTCTAGAGTTGTTTCCACTTGGTGCATTAATGTGCCATTTCAATAGTTGGGAAAGACTTTGGTTGAGGACAAAACTGGTCCTGTTTTAAATGGGGAATTAACTCTTTTCCTCAAGGACTTTCGCAAAACCTTGGTTTTTATTAAAGTCTGAATTTTGGGTCAAAATGAATTTCTATTCATTCTCTAATAAAAAAGTTGCTATAAATATATTCACTGCACCATAAAATATACGCATTCTTCTGTTTTCAAAGATTTATGAAGGAGACTTGGAGAGTGAATTTAATAACTTTGAAGACTGGGTGAAAACTTTCCAGCTCTTAAGAGGAAAATCTAATGATGAAGTTCATGCTGACGCTGAAGACAGAATAATAGGAAAATTTAAGGTAAGCTTTAATGTTGATTAAGTGGGTAATAATTTAGACACTTTAGGTTTTAACGCATATTTCAGGTATGCCAGGGATGAAAGAAATAGACACTGATAGTCTGTTGTAAATAGAATTAGTTTTATTATATCTAGAGTCAAATTTTTTCCTTTCCCATTATCTGATAGAAAAAAGCAGCATCCAGCACCAGATGTTCACTTCTATTTTGAAATAAGGAATTACAAGGAGTTTGAAATTACAGAAGGGGAAGAAGAGATGTATTATGTAGTCCAGATTTCACTAATGCAACTGTGTTTCTACACTATCAGTTACAGAACCTTATATGTAATTTTGTGTAATTTAAGTGTAGGCCCTCACAGCTGCAGCCTGATCCAGGGCTCCATCAGGCAATCTGAAAAGTTCAAAGCCTGAGTAATGTTATTATGATTTCAAGCACTTTGTAGTTTAGAGGAACTGATTAAACTCATTGATATCTCAATTAGCTTGCAATGCAAATTTCTGTCCAAATGACTTGTTAGTTGCTTTCAGGCAGTATGAGCTACTCAGCAACACAGGTCAAAATTGATTTTTATGAGTTGTATGGTGGCTGCAAAAATACAGTTGGATTCCTGTCACACTGTTATGAAACTTACGCACTTGAATTATTAATTTGCCAATACACAGTTAAGGTCAAAATATTATTTTTAAAATATTAATGGTAAGAAAACTGGATTTAGAACACCTACAGGTATTAGTTTTACACAGTCGATAGGCATGCAGGTAGTTGTTGTAAACATCGAGATGTTAAGTAGTATCATGTTGTATCATAGTGTCACGTTGTAGGGAAAAGACATTTTAAGAGGTGATGTTTAGTGCACTGTAGTTTGGGTTCCCTGTGAGAGTTACCACAAAATAAGTTGCATGAATGATGGCTGTTTTCATTCAAAAGGTTGTTTTTGTATTGCACTTGATCTGTTTTCAAGGGAGATAAAAGTCAGTGTATTTCCAGGGCTCCTTCTGCATATACCCAAGTCCTGAGGATGGCAGCCTGCTGGATGGAGGGCAGCTCCGCATCCTGCAAGGAATACCCCCAAACCACTCTGTCAAAGTGCTCATCAGGGTTTATATTGTGGCAGTAAGTAGACAGATGGTCTTTTAACCTTGAAATAACTTGGATGTTTCTTTTCAACTCTGTTTACTTTTAGTGTCTTTGCAGTGAAGTTTCTGAAAATCCTCATCCATGGGGTTTGGTTTTTCTCCGGTCATATTTCAGACAGTGTTTCATACTGTAGAAATGGGTGTTCAGAGTAGAAAACGTTATATATATTCCTCACAAGAAATCTGGAGATTTCTGCAAGGCTGGAGAATCACTTTACTTGTTCAAACTAAAAGGGCTGGATATGTAACTAACATAGTAGAGACAACCTGTTCCAGCCACAATATGCACATGCAGCCAGTTTTAATCAGTGGAGTTGTTTCAAAATAACATACATTTAAGCAAAACCTCAGTAAGGGGAAAATGGTAGCATATTTTTGGGGGGCGGTGAATAGCATACTATCAAAGTTCTACATGTTGTGAATAAATTTTGGGGTCAATGAAGGTAGAAATACAGAGGACAAGATGAGAGGGAATTGTGTGAGAGGTAAAATGGGTAGAAGGAACTGGTATTTCAGAGAAACAAGAGAGTTGCAGCTAATCTAAGACAGAAAGATGGCATGCAGAGAGACTGTGGCAACAAAATAAGAAGAGATTGTTTTACTTCCTGAACGAATATAAAGACTTAGAGGTCTTTTCCAATCTTAACAATTCTGTGATTCTGTAAATAATTGGTTTGCACTGTTCAAGGATCTGGAACAATATTTGTGGGTAAATCTTTCCCGAATCCTACCTGCACTTGTGCAGTCAGCTTCTTCCTCAGCATTGCCTCTCCTGCTCTGCTTTTTCTATCTTAGTGATGGGACAGCACTTCCAGCTTTGCAAACTCTCGTCTCCTCCAGATCAACTTTTCCTAGAAGCCTACAAAACTACAGGCCAAATTTTACATTACATGAGGCAAGCAAAGCCCCTGAACTTTCAGAACACCCAGGACTGGGAAGGAAAACCATAGTCCTGTGTCGGGACCATGTTGTACTTAAGCAAACTTCTTGAGGACATAATTTTTCTTCTTAACAGGCATTTAACCTCAGCCCAGCTGATCCAGATGGCAAGTCAGATCCCTACATTGTGCTGAGGCTGGGCAACACAGAAATTAAAGACAGGGAAAACTACATCCCCAAGCAGCTAAACCCTATATTTGGAAGGTCAGTGATGACTTATTTTTGTATTCAGTGTAATTTGTGCTTTATCATTTGCTACCACTGTTGCTGTTACAAAGTATTTGCTATATTCTGATTTCTGCCAGTTTGGATGTTCTGTAATTCTGATGGTTAAAACGTTGGGAATTGGTGTCACACTGTTTGATAATAAAATATTTCATTTTCGTAACCGTCAAAACATACCAAGTAATGCAATCTGTGAGAGGTTTTGCAAAATTATGTGTAAGAGGAAATGAAGCAACAAATGATAATTGTCTGTGAAAATTAATACAATCATTAAAGCAAAATAAATATCAGAACTGTAAAGTGTGATTTCACAATTTCTGTTGCTGTTTCAGGTTAAATAGAGTGCTAAATAAATCTCATAACTCTAGGACATATGAGTTTTCTGAACTCATATAGCCTTCTGAATGGGGGAGCCAGGGGCATGCTGTCAGTAAATATCCAGTTTGTATTATCAATGCTTTATACTTATTTATATTTTTAATGCTAATAGCTGTGATTTACTTTTCCCCCAGTAAGTTTCCCTATTTTAAGAAGATTGAAAATATTTAAAATTGGGGTGGAAGAACATTAAGACAGAGAAACTACACTACTTTGGACTGAAAGACCCCTAGAACAGGGTGGGGGGAAGTACAAAACTCATCCTTCCGGAGACAAAGCTCAGTCTTGTCTGTGCTTTGGAGAAATCTGGAGCCAGTGTTGTGGTGATCAGGATGTCCTGTCATTCACTGATTTGTCAAATCCCTTTTACAATCACTTTTATATTTTCAACAATAATGATTCCTGAAAAACGCACCAAGTGAAAAGCAAGTTCTTATCTTTGCTTTTTTAAGATTTGTTTAAAACTTTTGCCTGATCATTTTGTTGGGTGCCCCCAAATTCCTTTATTCAATATTTTACCTGCAGCTTTTGCAAGAAAACAGAAAATACTCAGATGTCCCTTCTGGGGGTTCTGAAAAATGTGTGAGAACTCTTACATACAGCTGTATTAGCCTTACTGGATTCAGGATTGTAGGAACAATCTTAGGACTCTACACAGGGTGCTAGGGAAGCAGGAGAAAGAATATACTTTTGCATGGTGTGTTTCCAGCATGTTCAGATGTTTAATTGAAGCAAAAAACACTACCAAAAAAGCCACTGCTTATTAGAAGAGACACCATTCACATACTGTTTGCATGGCATGAATTAGCCTAGTCTTTTAGGCTTCAAAATTGATTTGACTTCATGTAGGTCTCAATATTTCCTGTAGATCATTTGAAATCCAAGCTACATTCCCCAAGGATTCATTGCTCACAGTCTTGATCTATGACCATGACTTCATTGGGACAGATGATCTTATCGGAGAGACTAAAATTGATTTGGAAAATCGTTTCTACAGCAGACATCGAGCTACCTGTGGGTTACAGAGTCAATATGAAATGTAAGTACTTCTTCAGGCAGCAACAGAGCTCACAGTGAGTGACTTGACTTGAAGGAGAAATTACAGATGTGTTCCAGATATTATGCTTTCTCCAGCACAAAAGTGTCACAGGGGATATTTTAATTAAAATTCACCAAAGAGCTTAGTGGTGGCTTTGGGTAGCTGCCAGCCTCAGTGGGAAGTGGATATTTTTAAATTAACAGCACTGTTTGTTCAAGAAGTATTTTAGATAGTAAACAGCTGATGTTTACTACATACCTGCTTGATAAACTGCCTTTGGACAGGCATAAAGGGCAAATGGGAAAAATCTCTCAGAGAAATCATGCCAGGGCTCTACTTTGCTCTCTGTTATTCAGCTGCAGCTGGAGTGATTGCAGCAGGGCTGGTGGGACTGGTGTGGCACTGGGGGGAGCAGGAGCAGAGGCTGCTGACATGACCTCTGTAACGGGGTGAGTCGTGGGGCAGTGAGGCTGAGCTCCTGGTCCCTGCCAGACAGCTGCACTCTCAAGGACGTTGTGCATAAAAATTAATTAATGCAGAGAAAGTCAATCTAAAATAACTCTGCTGCCCTGGGGTGGGGCTCTAACCCGGGAGATGTGTGTTTGGGGTCCATCTATGATTGTTTCTCATTTTATCTACTAACCAAGGGTGGACAATGTCAAAAAGTAGTCCAGGAACACAGACCAAGCCCCAGAGCTTCCCTTGCCAGCTCAATCTCTAGTGTGAGATATTTCTTTATGTGCTTATTCCAGGTCCCAGATAACCTGAGCTTGTCCTTTGCATCTGGGAGCTGCAGAATAATTGAATGGAGGCAGCACACGTAAACTTGAATCTTTTAGGTACAACAAGGAACAAGCTCTGCTCCTTTTCCGCAGGGGAAGCATGCTCATGCTATTACTTTATCTAAGCTGTGGGCAAGGCTGCCTCAACTTCTCCTGTGTTTTAAGAGAAAGGAGTGGTTAATCTCCAGGACCTGAGCAGACAGAGGCAGTGTCTCAAGTAAGAAGCAGTGCTGGACAAAGGAAAAGTTTTACTGAGCAGATATCAGGGCCACTGACTATAAAGAGAATCTCTGCATGGAAATTCCTGATCTGCCAGTGCACTCTTCTGAAGGAAAATCTCACCCATTTTGCTTCACTCTGTTCTCTCCTTGCAGAGAAGGGTACAATGCATGGCGAGACGCAACCAAGCCAAGCGAGATCCTCGCTAAGCTGTGTAAGGACTACAGAATAAGTGGACCCTTCATGCGGCCAGGGGAGATACAAGTAGGAACAAAAATCTTCAAGGGACAGACAGTCTTCACAGAAGATGAGAACGGTAACAAAGTAGTTCAGCATGCTTCCTTTGCATTGTTGCAGTACCAGGAACCTGCCCGGCTGTAGCTGGAGCCCTGTTGTGCTGTGAACTCTGAAATCAGGTTACTGGAGCCTGTCTCTGCTCTAAAACACTCATCTAAATCTGGCAATGAAGGCTGTGTCTGTATTAGCTTCTGCTGTCGCTTAATTGCAAAGAATCTGTCAAGTGAAATAGTTGTTGCTAATGACTTGACATCCCCGTGGTGGCTGTTGGGGAATACCTTGGACTAGCTCCTACCTGAAACCAAGGATGAGACCTCCAGGACTGGTTGAACTGGGGGGGACCCTCTTGGAACATGCCTTCTGGCTTAATGTTGGTCTGAAAGGAGTCTAGCTTGCATGCTCTGAAATCCTTCCCCACAGCAAATCAAAGCATGGGAAGTCAGGGAGAGTCTTTCAAAAAATCTATTCTCTGTCTAAATTAAAACACTAGAATAGACAGACCCAAGAAGTGAGAAGAAGAGGGAAGGGAAATACTGTTTTGAAGGGAGTTACTCAAGGTCAGACAAATCTCTGACCATAGTTAGATTCCAGGCCACTTACCTTCCAGTCCTACCTTAACTACTTGTCTTTCCCCTCTGTTGTTTTTTTCCCTCCTCTTGGTTACCGCCACACTGACTGCTCTTCTGAAGCACTGACATGGCATTTTGTAAATCCAGGTATCTGGGGGGTCCATGAATCCAGATGGCAGGACAGAACTTACTGTCAGAGCTCCCAGGTTAAAAAGAGCTCAAAGCAATTGGGACCTTGAGTGTCCATATCACATTGGGGTGGAGTGGGATGGAGTCATCAGTGAAAGGTGCCCCTGCCCATCGCAGGGGGGATGGACAAGATTGTCTTTGAACATTCCTTCCAACCCAAACCATTCTATGACTCAGCTGTATACTTAAAATAAGGAAAAGAGATGTGAGGATGGAGCCTTTCAAGGGGAACAAAAGGAGCTGGTCTTGGAGACAGTAGTGGACACTGGAAGTATAAGAAAACCTCCACTCCCTTATCTGTGTTGATTTGTCTTTCACCACATTCTTCTTGGCAACTCCAAAATACAGCTCACACCTTGAGTGGAAGGCTGCCAAGGAAGCACTGTTGAAGGGAGAAGAGTTGATCCATTTTGGGTTTCTTGGCCTGAAAGAGATTTTTTACTCCAGTATTACTGTTTGTTTTCCTCACTAGCAGATGACTGAGTGTGACTACCAGAAATAGGATGTCTCAATCAAAATTTCACTTCACTAAAATGAGCTTCAGACAAACCAATGTCAGAAAGATGATGGAAATCAGAAGCAAGGAAATACAGAACCAGATGGCAAAGACCAAAGTAGTTACGTACACAAGTTTTTCAATATTGTACAGAAATAGTTTATCACATACAGTCTTTACATAATTTCTATCCAGATTGCTGTTCTGACAAGTACATCTGGGTCCTTATTTCCTGATAGATTTCTGTGGTGGCCCTCATTTGGATCTGTAAAACTAACAAAGACCCCAGATTTGAGCTCTAGAGGCATACTGAAAAGGGAAAGCAGTAACATTTCCACTGTACAGGCAGAGAAAATTATACTTATCCATCCAGCTTTAGCATGCAAGGGAAAGAACAATTTAACTTTGCTCTAGGAACAAAGAAGCTAGGGTAGGGTAGGGCAGGGTAGGGCAGGGTAGGGCAGGGTAGGGTAGGGCAGGGCAGGGCAGGGCAG